>PVJC01020254.1:0-29361 GCA_004026665.1 Murina feae
CCTTGGGCCACATGAAATCCACAAGGGTCACATGACTTCAAGGGTCACGTGGCCTTTCCCGTACCCTGGGGGATGGGGGTGGGGAAGGGGGTGGGAGGCCTCCAGGAGCCGGGAAAGCTGGGCTCACCCACATACCACAGACAGGACGGGACAGGAGGGAAGAGAGAGACCTCGAGGCTGAAGCGGGAAGGGAGAGAGGCGACCTTGGGGGCAGCAGCGTTGTGGGAGGCTCCTGATGGGACACAGCGGGACAGAAGCCCTTGGCGGCGCCTGTGAGCATCCTGGCCTCGCACACCCACTGGGGCTGCACAGACATCAGAGTCGCAGTAGAGGCGAAGGATGGCAACACACTGCTGGCAGCCTCTCGCTGCCTAAGACCCCTCCCCTCCCCACCCACCCCCTCCCACCCCAGGGTCAGGCCAGAAGACCTCTCGTTGTCTGTAGCTTTGGGTGGGCTGTGTGTCTTCCCTGCCACCATCTGCATGTCCCCAGGAGCCAGCAGGGGACCCCATCCAGGGGCCCTTCTCCGCGGACATTTTTCAGACTTGGCTGAGCAAGGCCGGGCCTTTGTCTCCTGTGTGATCGATGGGGCCATTATTGGATCAATGAGCACAAGCTGATTTAAGAGCACCTTATTAATTATTCAAGTCACTCCTTATTGAAAAGGTCACTACCCGTTAGCTACTTACATGGTCACTACTAGCTTGGTGGCATCTCCTGTGAGGACGCAGCCACAGTGAACTGAGTACCTACTATGTGCTGGGGCAAAGGGATGGGGAGGTTGGGGGGGGGTGGGGGGGAGTGACCTGTCTGAAGTTTGGGGCTGGGAAACGGCAGAGCTGGGACTCAAACCCGGGTCGGGCTGCTTGGAAAGCTTACGGACTTGGCAGTGACCACTGTGCTGTACGTTTTTGCCCCTCAATGTTTTTCGCATTTTTATTGATGTTTTAGAAAGAGAGAAGAGAGAAACACGGGTCCGTTGCCTCCTGCATGCTCCCAGCCCAGGATCAAGCCTGCAGCCCAGGGCGCACCCTGACCAGGAATCAGACCAACAACCTTCAGTGCCTGGGACGACGCCCCGCGTCCCAAACCACGCCGGCCAGGGCTGCACCTCAGTCTTGCAACTGGGGCTCAGCATTGGGATGTCCTGAGACACTGTGCCCACAGCTGCAGCTCAGCCCCCACAGAGCATCGGGACCCCTCACCCCACCCCTGAACTGGGGCACCTGCATGCAGCCTGGCTCCTGCTAGCTGCACGGTGGCTCCAAAAGGCACAGACCTCCACCCCCTCCTAACCCAGCCCTGCCCGGGGACCCCGGCGAGCTCACTCCCACCCCCACCCACTGGGGCTGCACAGACACCAGAGTCGCAGTAGAGGCGACAGACGGGAACACACTGCTGGTCGGGATGAACAAGTGCTGCAGGGACAGCCGCCCCACGAGGCCGATCCCTGGGACCGCCCTCCTGCTGGCTCCCTTCCCTCCTGCGCGTCACTGTGCAACCGCCTGCACGGCCTGCCTGACAGCTGGCCTCTCTGTGACTCAGTGTGCGCACCACGGAGCCCCCGGGAGGCTCACTGTCCAACTTCATTCTGAGAAAACTCGCCCCGGCCTGTCACAGACTGATCTGCTTCCTTGGACCAGATGGCGAAGAGTTGGAAAGCTACCCAATTTCCCCTTTTGCCTCGGCAGCCAGGAAACTCACCACACCACTTAGCGCTCAGGGGCGCTGACTCTCACAGCAGCTCTCAGTGCAATAAACCTGGCAAGCGATGCGTCTGAACTCCGTCTCCACCTCTCATTTCGACTCTCCCACCGTGGACAACCTCAGATCTTTCTTGGCAAATAATCAGGTAATTGACAAGGCAACCAGCGCGGCCACCGCGATCTGGCCTTCCCCAAGCACGCTGGTCAAAGACAGTGGCCCAGGGCAGCCTGGGACCCAATCGCAAGCACTCACCAGGCAGACGAACTCTGGAAGGTCACCAGCGGCGGGCTTTGGGGGTCTCCCTGCAGAGTGTGCACGGCCTGGGGGGCTGGTGGCAGGGGACCTGGGGGAGGCGGGGGCTGCGGGGCCGGCTGCCCTGGCCGGGGGCCCTGGGCAGGGTTCCCCCACCGCCGCGGGTCCTGTTTCATCCACCGTCCGTGGATGCCCCACCGCGTCAGGTAAACCTTGCAAATGTCGTAGTTCATCGCCGAGTAATACAAAAGATCCAGGACCAGCAGCATCAGCACGAAGAAGCCGTAGATCCACACGCCCAGCAGGGCGGTGTAATTGCTGGGGAGAGACGGAGAGAGACTAAGGGGGGAGCACAGCCCTCGCGCGGCCCAGCTCGTTGGCGGGGCTGGGTAGAGACCGTGGCAGGGGGCCATTTTGGGGTGCCAGAGCAGAGGGGTGGTGAGGGGTCCTGGCTCCCTCTCCTCATGCCCACCCTCCACCTCCTCTCCCCCACCTGCCCCGTCTGCCTCCTCCCAGAGGCCGGTCCTCTGCCCCGGGCCCTGTCCAGCTGGAGCAGCCCCCTCCCACCCCAAGTCCTTAGCGGGTGGGGGCTGGGGGGTGGGAGAGGGAGGCACTATGAAGCCTTCGACCAGAGTGTGGAAACCTGGGAAGCAGCCCGATCTTCCCTTTTGGAAGGAATTCTCAGTTGGCATTTGGGCCTCCCAGGATGGGATGGACCCTGCCTTCACCCTCATGCCCCCCACATGGGAGCTACTCACAGACCTGCCAGTGGTCTCCGTGGGTGCCCCCTGCTTGCCCACCCCAGGGCCTTGGCTCACGCTGTCCCTGCCACCTGGGATGCCAGCTCTTCCCCATCTCCCTGGGCAGGCCCAGGGCAGGTGCAGGAAGTCTGTTGTCTTAGGTCAAACCAACCCAAGTTCCAGAGCTGTGCCCCCTGCCCCTCAGCACCCACACTGGGCCACCTCACACCCCATATGCCGTGGAACTCAGCCAGCCCCCCCCCCCCCCACCCCCCGGCCAGCCCCCTTCCAGCCTGCCTCCGGCCTCCCCGCTTCTCAGAAGCCCAGCTTGGCCGCCCTCCCCACACTCCATGTCTCATGCCCCCCCATATCCCCTCCTACACCCCATGCCCCACGCAGTAGTCACGGCCCTGGCTGCTCCCTGGCCCTTGCCTTTCAGACCCTCCCTCTATTCCCTCCTCATTCGGTCCCTGTCGGCAACTCCAGACTGTGTTCTGCCCGGGGTCTCGGGGTCCCTCCATCTTTCTTATTTATTTATCATCCCTCCCCCACCCCCGCCCCCCACTTCCAGGGCTGCTCCACCCTCCAGAGGCAGAAATGACGGAGGGTGTTGGTTGGTTTGTTTGTTTTTAAGAAGGAAAGTGGCACAGACGCTACTCTTACTGTAGAAAGAGAGTTTATCTCCTCAAAGTCTTTTGTTTGTTTGGGTTTTTAAAAAAAATATGTTTTTATTGATTTTAGAGAGAGAGGAAGGGAGCGGAAGAGACAGAGGAAGATCAATGGGAGAGAAACACTGACTGCCTCCTGCAAGCCCCCTACTGGGGATCGAACCCGGAACCCGGGCACACGCCCTAACCAGTCACCCCTCGGGGCATGGGATGACACTCAACCGACTGGGCCAGGGCTGTGCAGCCTGGCCCCCGCCTCACCGAGGAGCGGCCTTCACCCAGGCTGTGCCTTCTGCCAGCAGCCTTCTCCACACCCCCCTTCCTCCCTGCCTGGCTCCTGCCTTCTCTTTGAGACCAGGCATGTTGCTCCCCCTACACAGGTGGGTCAGGCCCCTCCTCCGGCCTCGAGTCCAGCCCCCCACTGCCCGACTGTGGAGAACGTCCCCCCCCCGCCCAGGCCAGGTCAGTGTCCCTGTGCCAGGAGGGCCCATGCCGCTGCGGCTCGGGTACTGCGCAGGGCAGAGCTGGCCAGGGCTGCGCCGTTTAAAGAACCGATGTGCCCGTCACTCAAACGCTGCCCCCACCTGCTCCTGCCGCGGCCTCTGTCCAGGTGGGTGTGCACTGGCGGGTGACAGAGAGGAGGACTCGTGGCCCCGCACCCCACAGGGAGGGACCCGCCCCAGCTCTCGCCAGACGACCTCTCCGTGCCCTGGGCCCCCACAGCAGGTCCCTCTGGACCCTTTCTGGAGCCGGGGAGCCCAGCCTGGAGCCAGGAGACCTGGCTCTGGACACTCGCTGGCCAGGCTGTGCTGTGCGGCCGGGAGAATCCCTGCACGTCTCTGGGCTGGAGGAGGAGATGGGAAGCTCAGTTTCCAGACTCGGATCTTCCCGGCTCGGTCCACGCCTGGCCCAGCCTCGGCCTCGGCCTCGGCAGCGATGTATTGCTCCCCGCTGCCTCCTCCAGCCCCTGCAGGGGTGGGGTCCAGGCCGGGGATGTCGTGGCTCATGTGCCCTCGGCCAGAATGCCTTCCCTCCCTCACTGGTGGCCCCAGGCTCGAGGGAGTGGCCTTTGCATGTGCGGGCACTCAGTGTGGAGGGGGCAGTGCCCCACTGCCAGTGCTCGGGGCTGGGCCTCTGCTTGAGTAGCCAGGCAGCCTCTATCACCGCCCTCCTGGGCCCCGAGGGCCCGCCTGCAGCCACCACCCCCCTGAGGCCTGCACAAGACCCACAGCAGCCTCATTTCACGGGGGGCACCTGGGTGTGGAACTCCTCCAGGGCACAGGCAGCAGAGTCTGGCCGCTGAGGCAGGAGTCAGGAGTCCTGGGGTGGACGTCGGAGGACAGAGGGGGCCTGCTGCCGCCCCGGCACCACTGCTCTGCCCAGCCCCCCTGGGCCCCCAGAGTTGCTCTTAGCATCGAGCTTTCCTCAGCGGTTCCCATGGCAGCAGCCCGGGGGCCGAGGGGGGTGAGCAGGGAGGGAGGCAGGAGCAGCTGTTTGCAGACAGCCCGCAGAGAGGGAGTCTGTGACATGCAGGGCGGGTGGGGGGGCAGAGGGGCGCTGGGCCATGCTGGGCCAGAAGCAGTGACAAGAGCGAAAGCAGCTGCAGGTGGGCATTGCTCTGAAGGCTCACGCATCTCGGCCCATTCCACGCTCAGACCCCTGAGGGGTGTCACTGCCAGCGTCCCCCCTCCCCCCCCGCTCCCGTGCCCCTTTGCCCCCTCACCCTCCCAGCTACAGGCGGAGCACTGAGGCCAGAGCAGTCGCACCAGCCTGCCTCCAGCCCGGCTCTGCTGCTGTGCAAGCACACGCAGGTTCTTGGCCTCTCTGAGCCTCAGCCCCGGCTCTGCCGCTGTGTGAGCACACGCAGGTTCTCGCCCTCTCTGAGCCTCAGCCCCGGCGTGGAGGGCCTAGCGGGACCTCCTTTACAGACAGCAGCTACTCAGACGAAGGCGTTGGTGTGAGGCCCCTCACGCCACCCCAAGTGCTTGTTAACTGTCCACCGTCTCCCATCCCCGTGCCTGGGGAGCGGATTCAGAATGGGCGACATGGATTCCGGAAGGTTCTGTGCCTGACAGCTCGATGTGGGGCAGCAACTGATGCAGCGTGGGGCGAGCTGGGTGGGGACGATAGGCCGGCAGGACCGCCCGGTGGGGGAGCACAGAGCACGGGTCCTCAGGTCCCAGGCCCAGCCGACTGCGCTCGCTGGCCGCCCGCGTGGCTGGAAGGCCTCTGGGCACTGGGAAAGGACGGCTTAGGGACGAGGCGTCATGTGCAGAGCGACGACCCATCCACTCGCCCTAGAAACCCTCTCCCACGTGCCCACCCCCATCCGCCCGGCGCAGGAACTCCCACACACTGCAAAGACCCCTCGCCACGCCACCTGGGCCCGACCTCTCTGTCCCCAGGGCGAGCTGACCGCGGACCCCTCATGCCTGTCACCTGTCCCACCTGAGCCCAGCACATTCACTCCCTTGGGCAGGGCCCTGGGGTGGCCATTGCCCGCCTCCGGCCCGGAGCCTGCCGGGAGGTGCATGCACACTGCCCTGAGCACCAGGGTCCCTCTGTGTGGGCTGCATGGCTGCTCCTTCACACCCTGCCAGCCTGCCAGGCGGCCAGAGCCTAAACACACCCTCTGCTCCTCCAGAAACACAGCTAAATCCGCATCAGAGGGCCCCCTTTCCCTGCCTCCAGGCTGACTGGAGGGGTCCTAGCTGCTAATGGATGCTGCGTATCTTCATCGAGTGTGGACCAGGTCAGGCTGCGCTGGTCCGTCCAGGTGGGCAGCCAGCGGGCGCTGCCCTGTCTGCGATGTCGGAACCTCTGGCCCCTTGGCTGAGATCTGGCGCATTCCCCAGCGTCAGGCCAAGCCTGGCTTTCTAGATGCGCCAGGAGTGGCAGAGCCAGTGGCTGGAGCCAGGGCCCACGGCTTGACCGGAGCTGGAACAGGTGACCACAGCAGCCCGGCCTCACCCTTCCTTCTCCTTCAGAGCAGCTGTGAGGCTTAGCCACACACACAGGTGTCTTACCCGGGAGATGACCAATCCAGAGGTGCAAAGGGCCGCACCATCCAGAGATGGCCTCTGCCTGGTCCCTCGCACGCCCAGGGCCACCTGGACCGCCCAGCCTGCAGGCCCCGTTGCCCCCGATTCACTGACCCACCTCGGCCCTGTGTCCCACCACACAGTTCATCTTGTTGCCCTCTGCACCACAGGCTCTACCTGGACACTAGGCCCTGGTCTGGTGCCCAGATCACCTGTTTTAATTTTTTACCTTCACATCTTTTTTTCTGTTTGTTTTGTTAATCATCACCAGAGGATATTATTTCCATTGCTTTTCAGAGAGAGTGGAAGGGAGGGAGGGACAGAGAGAGAGAGAAACATCGATGTGAGAGAGACACATTGACTGGTTGCCTCCTGCATACACTCCAACTGAGAATTGAACCTGCAATGTAGGTATGTACCTTGACTGAGAATTGAACTCGCAACCTTTTGGTGTGCAGGCTAATGCTCCAACCAACTGAGCCACCCAGCTAAGGCCCATTAATACATTTTAAAGTCTTCTTTGTAAAAAAGAAAAATTTTAATAATCTCAGAGTAGAGAAAGCCTTTCTCAGTAAAACATAAAACCCAAAAGACATTAAAAGAACAGAAAACAAAATTAGATACAATTTGATTACATAACAATGAAAAATTAGTCATGAGGGGAAAAACATCACAAATTCAGACACATTGAGAAAATACTTGTAATGCATATTTCCTTCATATATAAAGAGTTCCTGTAAATCAATAAGAAGATGGCCAAAAACTCAATAAGAAAACGAGAAAGGACAAAAACAGCTAGCTCACAGTAAAAGAAACATAAATGGCTCTCAAACATGTGAAGCAATGCTCAGCTTCGCTCACAATAAGAGAAAGACAAGCTAAGTCCATCATATTCCCCCTGCTGCTCAGCTGGGAACTCCTCCTCTTTCTTTACACTCAGCCCCTCCATCAGGGCCCTGGTCTGGTGTGTTTTAATCACCTTAAGGAAAGGGGCTGGGTCAGCAGGCCAATCACCATTTGGTGAACAAATAAGGAAGGAAGGAAGGGAGGAAGGAAGGAAGGAAGAAGGAAGGAAGGAAGGAAGGACCGTGGGTTCCAGGATTCCAGGCCCAAGTACTTTTGGCCTAACAGCCTCCCACCTACTGGCCTTCATTTAATTTGTAGCAGACCTGAAACGTAGGCATTATGTGCCCATTTCTCAGATGCAAAGGCTAAAGCTCAGAGGATAGAACAGGCCAGAAAACTGGGTCTCCTGAACTCTCGCAGATTCCTTCCAGGCCCAGCCATCCTGGCAGTGGCAACCCAACAGCCGCCCGAGGGGACGGGGTGTTTGGTCCGCGTCCTGCCTCGACGGGCCCCAGGCAGGGCGTGTGTGGCCGGCGTGGCACTTACTTGTGCGCGTAGCCCTCGGAGGCGGCGGTGAGGTTCGCCTGCATCACTGCCTGGAACTCCGTCTCGTTGCAGCAGTATTTGAACACCGTGTTGTTATGGTGACAGCAGAGGATGAAGGTTTTGTTGTCCGAGAGCCGGGGGCAGTGGAAACCAAAGTGGTAGTGGCCCTTGTGGTCCGTGTACGGCTCACAGACCCGGAAATGCGCGGACAAGACTGGAAAAGAGAGTGGCCAGGCTCAGAGGATAGAACAGGCCAGGCGGGGTCCCCACCAGGGCCTAAGCACCAGGGGTGGGGCCTGGTGGGTCTGTCTCTCCCCAGGGGGTCCAGTGCAAGCCTCACCTCTGGCAGGAAGGCCCCCCTCCCTCCATGACAGCCCTGCTCACATTGTGTCCCCCAGACCCGGGCTCCGGTGGGCGGGGCTACATCTGAGGCCTCCTGGGACCCTCTCCGGCTGCTCTGCACACAGCAGGCACTGGAGGAGGAAACCTTAACTGTGGCCTCACTGGCTCAATCTCATGTAATCCACCTGCTACCCCGTCAGGTGGGTCTGAGATCCCACTTTACAGATGCAGAAACTGAGGCTCAGAGGCCTACAGTGACCTGCCTGGGCTGGGTGGTGATGGTGCAGCGGGAAGTCACCCAGGCCTGCCCGGGCCGCGCCCTCTCCACGCCTCCATCTCTGCTGCAGTGTGGTCTGCGGGACCTGCTGACAGGCCCAGGCTGGCCTGAGGGGTGAGCAGCAGGCAGGCAAGAACCGGTCCCCCTTGTGGAGAAAGGGCACCTCCTTCCCACCTGGGTCTCTACAAAGGCAGTGCCCTCGACCTGAAGGTCCCCAGGAGCCTGCTCGTGCCTTCCGCCGCCCCAGTGCCAGCTGCCCTGGCCTAGGAGGGGGCCCTGCTCAGCCACCAACGCCGCTGCTGACCCAGGACGGGCCTTCGCCAGCCGCGCCCTGGAGATAAACAGGGGAGAGGCCTGAGCAGACACAACAAGAAAGCTCAAGCACTGCCCGGGCTTGACTGGTATCTTCGCCCCAGGGGCGCTGGTCTAATTTATACCCTGAGAAGATGCCTGTTCTGTGCAGTGCCAGCCCCTCCAGAGCTGTCTCCCTAGCAGCTGAGCCTGCAGCCCACACAGCTCCAGCCCCGCTGCCTGGCGTCCCAGACGGCCATGCTGGCCTGTGAGTGGCCTGGGCAGCCTTGTGAGGTCTGGGCCCCGCCCCACGTCCAGCACCCTCTTCCACGGAGACGGGCAGGACCACTGCGGGAGGAGGTCCCAGGTCTCAGGAGTCAGGGGGCTCCAGGCCCCTCTCAGTCTCCGCCCTGGGAAACAGGAGGCCTCTCTGGGGTGCGGGGGTCATGGGTGAGCCAGGAGGATGCACCTTCTCCTTTAACCCGTGGGCTCCCGCTGCACAGGGGAAACCGAGGCTGAGCAGGGCTCAAAGTGTGCATCCTCGAAGGACTTAGCAATGCAGGTTCTCGGGCACCTGGGCCGGGCGGGGGAGGGGTGGGCAGCCCTGCAGGAGATGCTGACGGGCTTGGGCTTGGGAACCCCAGCCTAGGGGATGCCACGCCGCAGGGGGGAGTGAATGGGGGGGATGGGGGGGAACCGAGACAGAGACAGAGGGAGAGACAGAGAGAGAAACAGAGACAGAGGGAGAGATAGAGACAGAGATGGAGGGAGGAGGGAGAGAGAGAGAGAGAGAGAGAGAGGGAGAGACAGCATGTGGGGGGGGGAGAGTCGGTGCCTGGCTCAGTCGGGGCCACTGTGGGGCCAGCCTTGCTGTGGGTCAGGGCGCCTGGCCTCTGCACTCTGTCTGGAAGCTGAGGCCGCATCCCTCCCACCTCGGACACAGGAGGGAGAGCCCACCTTCCATCTAGGAGGCCGGGGGCACCGGGGGAGGGGCCTGGGGTCACGCTGCCGGGGTTCAGAGGCCTGCTGCTCACTAGCTGTGCCATCTCGGACTAGCCAGTGCCCTCTCCAAGCCTCAGTGTCCTCTCTACCCAACGGGGTGCCTACGACCTCCCCTCGCTTGGACCTGCAGGGGTGAAGAGGGGACAGAATCCAAGGAAGGCCTCTCCCAGGCCGCAGGCAGCCACCGTGACCCCCGCGTCCGAGAGAACGTCTCCCCGAGCGTCGGGGGAGGCGTGTGCGGCGCGGCATCAGCAGCAGCTCCTCACCGGGGGGTGCCCGTGGGCACCCCAGTCAGCACCCGCGGCCCCGGCTGGGCTGGCCATGGCCCCGGAAGGGACTCCTGCCCCCCACGCCTCCCCCTCCCCCCGGAGCACCCAGGGCGCTACCTGCCGGAACCAGCAGCGAGAGGACGGTGAGCGCGTTCAGGGACCGCTGGCCACAACTGGTCATCGTTCGGCTTGCATGGGGCCGTCCGTCCGGAGCTGCCTGCGGGCGAGACGGAGACGGAGACGCCTGTGGGCGGCGGGGACAGCCGCGCGGGCAGGGGAGCGCGTCCGCCGGGAGCAGGGGCTGGGCCGTGGAGGATGGAAGCGCGCCATCCAATTTCCTCTCTGGAGTGAATGACCTTCCCCCACCAGTCAACTGTCACCTCCTTTTCTTTTCACAGCAAACGGAGACTTAATCAAAGGCAGGGGCTCAGGTGGCGGCAGTAACCGTGGGGGCGGCGAGGCGGGCGCGGGGAGGAGGCCGCTGGCTGGCTCGGGGATGGAGGACGGCGCCTGCACCTCTGGGCGCGCCGGGCCCTGGCCTCCTGCCGCGACTCGAACCGTGACTCCCATGGACCTGGCCACCATGTGCCTCGGGTGGGCCCGTCCCGGCATCAGGGACACAGCAGTGAACGGAACAGACGCATGAGCTGTATGGACGGCACCGAAACGGATGAACATTTAAAGTACTCCGAGGGGGCACACCCTGAGGATGAGAACAGACCCCTGGCCCCCGTGTTCACAGAGGCGCCAGTCACAGGAGCCCAACCCCGGGGTCCGTGGCCGGGGGATGGGAAATCCACACTGTGGTCCATGCGGACCACGGCCGAGGATTCAGCCACAAAAAGGAAGGAGCTGCTGGCGCGGCCACGTGGTGACCCTCGAGGATGCTGTGCTGAGCGACTCGAGCCCGTCGCCAACGGGCACATTCCCTGGGATTCCGCTCACGTGAGCACCTGGAGGAGTCGAGTTCACAGACAGTCGCTGGTGGTCGCCAGGGGCTGCGGGAGGAGGGATGGGGTTGGTGTTGAATGAACAGCTTTCGCCGGGAAAGATGCAAAAGTTCTAGAGACGATGGCGATGGAAGCTGACGGCAAAGTGAAGGTACTTGCTGCCACCACGCTGAGCACTGACAGGGGCTGATGTGGGGAAGGTTACAATAGGTGTATTTTATTGTGATAAAAAGGGTAGGAGGGGAATAAAGCAAGGTGTGTGTGTGTGTGTGTGTGTGTGTGTGTGTGTGTGTGTGTGTGGAGTGCTGCCGTGGGGGCTGTTAGGTGTTTTCACTGGGGAGGTGACAGCTGAGCAGACATGAGCGAGGCCGGAATCCTCGGTGTGGCTCTCAGGAGGAACACTGCGGACCAGGTCGCAGCCAGTGCAAAGGCCCTGAGGTGGGAGCCCGGGGAGGCCAATGCGGCCAGTGGGGGTGGGCAGGGGGAGAGGCGGGAGGGGATGAGTCTTTATAGCACCTACTCTGTGCTGGACTCTGGGCCAAATGAGGCCCTAATGGCACCCCGTTATGGTGTATGAATTGCGTTCCCCCAAGTTCATGTGGAAGCCTTAACCCCAGGTACTTAGAATGGGCCCTTATTGGGAATTAAGGCTGAGGCAGATGCAATTAAGATGAGGTCATAGCAGAGAGGATGGGCCCCAACCCACCATGACCGGCTCCCTCATAAAGACGGGCGCACAGGGAGGACCCAGGTGGAGACAGAGGCAGAGATGGGGTGATGAGCCCACACGCCAGCAAACCCCAAGGATCACCCCTAAGCTCCCAGAAGCCAGGGAGAGGCCTGGGCAGTGCCCTGAGAGCTCCCACAGGAGCCAGCCCTGGGACATCGTGACCTCGGGCTGTGGCCTGCAGGCCGAGAGCGCCTGCTTCTGTGTGTGGGAGGGCACAGGATGCTCACCGTTCCCCTGGGAGCAAGATGGGATGTGAGGGGTGGACCCCTGCAGAGCTGGCTGTACCCGCCTGGGTGGAGACCCGACGGGCCCCCTGGCCAGGCTGTCCCCATCTGCTCAGCGGGTTCCTGTGGGTGTCCTGCCCCCTCCATCCTGGTTCTGGTGTCTGTGTCATCCTGTCCCCGCCTTGGTGAGGCCCTCCAGCAGCCCCCCCACCCCGTGGCCCCAGAGATGGGTTCTCGTGGTGAGGTTTGCTCTGGGAGAAGAGGCTGAGCAGGGCCACACGCAGCCCCCAGGAGCGTCCCTCTGGCTGCCCAGACTGTCCTAGGGCACCGGCTCGGGTCCAGCCCGGCCTGGGCTCAGGGGCTGCCAATAAGCTGGTTGTCCTCACTCTCAAAAGCTGGCAGCCTCTGCAGGGAGTGCAGGGATGCCAGCCAGGAGCAGAGAGTCACATGACAGCCCAGAAGCTGGAGACCTCGGGCAAGGAGCCCGGCCCAGCCTCAAGGCCCAGTGCAGGAGGCGCACCACCCGGCCCTGGCCCTGCTCTCGGGCCCTTGGCCTTCTCACCAGTAGCACGGGCAGTGGGCAGTGGGCAGTGGGCAGTGTGGCGGCACAAGGGTACCAGGAGCCCTTCTGCAGTGTGAGCCAGAATAGAAGAGGGGGTGGCAGACCCAAGGCTGCAATACGGAGCCATGAGAGCTCCCGGTGAAGTGAAGGCCTCTCGACTCTCCTCTGCTCTGCCGCCCCAGCATGGAGCCTGCTCTGCCCCGCGGGCTGTAAGCTGCTTAATTGCTCTGAGCCTGGGTGTCCCTCCCTCGGGGCCAGGGCGGTGGATGAAGGAGATTAAAGCATTTGAAAGTGTTTAGGAAAGGATTTCCACTGGGGGACCTGGGGATCCGCCCTGGACAATGCACCGTGGGGTGTGGGGGGCGGACAGGGAAGGTGGGTCCTCGGAGATGATGCCCCCGCCAACGTTGGCCCCATTCTACACATGAGGAGGCCCAGGTCCCTCTGGACCCTGTCGGAGGAGGCTGCCCCAGTTTGCTGCTCAAATCTGAGAGCTGGTGGATAGAGGAGTCCACCTGTGCCACCTGCCCAGCCCTGTCTCCTGCTGCTCGCCCTCCCACCAAGCCCTGCATACATTGGGGGAGGCTGTCACTCACAGCTGAGGTGCCCCCCTGGTTCCTGTGAGTAAATCCTGGACCACTTCAGAAGCTGCTCCAGTGCCACCTCCTCTGGGAAGACTGCCTGGATTCCATCCGCTGGAAGGAGATCATCTCCACTGAGGCCTATCGTTTCCTTCATTGATGTGTTAATTCACTTATTCATTCATTGATTCTCTCCACACCTACGGCTGACCTCGAGGGTTGAAGGGACCTGTGAGGGCGGGAACCACTATCCTAAGGATGTGCAAGGATGCCCACCAGCCACACGTTGGCCGCATGCCCTACTCTACCCGCCCAGGAGAGGCCTGGCCAGCTGGCCATTGTGGCCACAGGGTGTGGGCTCCCACGTACCAAAGACGGGGTGAGAATCCCAGCTGCCAACGCCGGCCCAGGGCCCTTGGGACTGTCTGAGGGGCCTGAGGAGTGACCTCAGGGCCTGTGGGGAGGTTGCCCTGGCTGGCAGGTGTCCCCCACCACGACAGGCTGTGTCCATCCCCTCCAGCACGCACACACTCCTTGTGGTCTGCTCAGGCTCCCTGGCCACTCCCTAGGGCTGCTGGACAAGGTCGGGTGGGGGAGTCTCTGGGTTGGGCTCAGAGAGGTGAAGTGACTTGCCCAAGGTCACACAGCACTCAGCAACTCAGACAGGAGGCCAACCCAGCCTCCAAACGTACCCCCCTCGCAGCACCGCGAGGCCTGCAGGAAGCACGGACACACAGACGGATTAGACTTATCATCCAGCTTCTATTCCTTTGCAAATTGAGAAACTGCCCACAAGAAAACTGCAACAGCTGGGGCCGAGCGGGCTGAGCGGGACTCCTGAGCTCTGACGGCATCCGCGATCACGAGTCAGGCAGGCATCTCGGCGCTGCCCCCGGTCAGCCGGGGACTGTGTTCCCATATTTGAGGATTATTTTTAAACATCGAGTTTGGCGAGGCCGAGAGGAGAGGAAGGAGGGCATATGAAGGGAGACAGAGCCGCGGAAGATGAATTAAATACCAGCGGGAACGCAGATCTGTATTGGTCAGGCAGGAGAGGCAGGGGAGGGGTGGGGGGTGGAAAGGCAGGGGAGGCAGAGGAGGGGTGAGGTGGGGAGCAGGGCCACTGTGTGTGCAGGAGGGGCTGCCGTGGACACCCCAGGCATGTCACGGGGCCCTGCCCTAAAGCCCGGAGATTCTCGCGTCTGGCCACCCCTTCTGGGCCCACCACGCCTCCCCCTGGGGGCTGGCCAAGCGCATCCCCTCTTGCCTGGACCAGGTCAAGGGCAGCCCTGCCTAGCAGCTGGGCTCTGGGCTTGGCCACACTGTGTCGGCCATGTCCTAGCTCCACCTTCTGTAACCACACCGTGTGCCTGGGACAAGCTTCCTCAGTGTCCTAGGCCCTGAGGGGACAAGAATGGTATCTAATTCACAGTGACCATCGGGTGGAGGGACGCACACAAGCCCTGAGGACAGGCCGGCGCGCAGTGGGTGCTCCCAACGCCCATGGTGAATGCCCTTTTTTTCTGCCCAAGCCTCGCCCACCGTCCAAGTCCCAGGGGACCCCAGCGCCACCTTTCTGACCACCCACCTACCACTAGGAGTTCCTGTGGCTCTGAGGTCGCTGACTCCTGAGGCCCCCCTCCCCATGTGGCCCCGGCCCCGGCTGCCACCTGTTACTCTCTCTGCAACTCTAGGTCAGCCGTGCAGGACCGGCCTCCCCTTCGGGCCTTGGCACCTGCCGTGCCACCCTCCCCCTCCTGCCTGGCCATCCTTCTCGTTAGTACCAGGATGCACACTGTGAATCAGTCATTGAACAAGGGCAGAGCCTGGGGCCTCACCACCAGGCGCCAACGGACAGGCGGTGAAACCAAAACTGGTGACAGCAGCCCAGGCCGGAGCACCTGCCTGGGCGGGGGGCGAGCAGAGGCCCCTGGCTGCTGCCACCCAGCTGCGCTGTCACTTCCCCAGGTGCAGGAGGGGGTGAGTGGCAGAGCCAGCACTCAGACTGTGTGCCCCACGCCTGTGCCCCGTCTACACTGACGGATGAGCATGTCCATAGCCGGCAGCACACGTGCCCACGCGTGTGAGCGCACACGGCATCCGTGGGGCGGTTTAGCCTCCAGCAGGCTCCCTGGCTGGCGGTGCCAACCTCACCTGGAGCCTGAGGACGCCTGTCTCAGGACGACCTCCACTTGCAGGTGATAAAACCTCCCTCCGAAATGCTGTCCGGGTATGAGCGCTGTGGGAGGCACGACACCCATCTGAAGCAGGAACAGGGCATGTCCTCCTACCCCACGTGCCTGCTGGAGGGAGCAGCAGGGAGAGAGGCCAGTGGCGCTGTGCCCCGCGGTGGCCGAGTACATGCACGGGGGACGGTCACAGGCTGAGAGCAACACGTTCACGGGCAGCGGGTTCTGGGCTGCACGGCCAGCAGCACCAGCCACCGTGACCCGAGCCCGTGGCGCCAGCCCCGTGGCAGCCCCTTACCCACATCCTCTCGGTGAGCATCATGCAGGCCTGAGGTGCGCGCTGCCCCCATCTCCACTTCCTCCCTCTCTCCATGCAGACCTGCCAGCCGGGCCTGGCCCCTCCCCGAGTCCTCGAGCTCCATGGGGTTTCCCTGAACTGCTCCTGCCCCTTGACCCGCCCCCACCTGAAGGGGAGGCTTTCAAAATACAAGCTCACCGCGTCAGCCCTGGTTAGAACCCTCCGAGGGCCTCCCACAAGGCATCGGGGGGGAAGACCAGACTCCTGCCAGGGTCCCGGGTCGGCAGGTTACTTCACTCGCCTCAGTTTGCCCACCTGCAAAATGGGCACCAGGCCCCCGCCGGGCAGGGGTGCTGAAGGAAGACGGAAAGCACAGGATGTGCTAGCTGGGCGCACGATGCAGCCAGCAGGTGCTCTGGAATGGCTCTTCTCTGGAGCCCCACTGCTGACGGTTTAGGGACCTGAGACCCCCCCCCCACGCGCCCCTCAGCGAATGAAAGGGCCTGAGTATCAGGCCTGTAGGGGCTTGAGCCACTGCTCCACCTGCTGTTCACTGCCCCCTGCCTGGTACAAGCTCCTCAAGGGGCTGCCTCTGTGCTGCCATGTCCCTGTCTCTGCACACAGTAGGTGCTGAATGTTTGCTGCCCAGAGAGATGGAACTCTGCCCATACTCCTTAGCCTGGGTGCCAGGTTCACTTTGCTGCAAAGAGCACGTTTTCAGACCCAGGCCTCGGTGAACCCCCCAATTTTCCTGCCAGGGCTGGCAGTGACCTTGGGCACCAGCCTTGTGGCGGAAGCGCTCCCTGTAGCCGGCGAGCCCCGCCGCCCGGGCTCTGGGGGGAGGTCAGGGTCCTGGGCCCACCCTGGCCCCGGCAGTGGGGGCGTCGGCACGGGTGTGAGAACTGGGGCAGCCTGCGGGTTACCACCAACTTTCTCCCTGACGGGGTCCTGGTCCCTCAGCAACACCCCCACTGTCCCTGCCCACAGGCTGGGATCTGGGTTCAAGTTCTAACCTTGGCTGGTTTCCAGGGCTCCCTTTCTTAAGCCCTCGCCCTGGGCCAGCTCTGCTTCAGTCCCTTACTTTGCTGAATCCCTGAGGTGGGCACTGCCATTCACCCCACTACACAAGTGAGAAAACCGAGGCCCAGGGAGAGGACAGGCCTGCTCGGGGCACACAGCCGAAGGAAGCTGAGCTGGAAACCCCTGCCCTGCTGAGGTCTGTGTGGCCCCCCTCCCCCCGCCCAGGCCACAGGGCCACGGGCTCCTGCACCCCCTCCCCCGTCCCGGGTAAAGGGAAGGCTCAGCCAAGACCGTCACAGGCCCTCGGCCGCTCAGCTACCCTCAGCCTCGCTCTGTTCTCCTGCATTACTTGGCTGCAGCTCGGAGATAAAACAGCCCTGAGATCCCAGCGGCATTTGCTCCCAGTGGAGAAGCACAGAAACGCCACATGAAGGATGAGTCACTTCGCGAGTCAGCAGACGGAGGACCGATGCGCGCACAGGCCTGTCAGGCTCCCGCTCCGTCCCACTCTCGGACCTCGGACCTCATCTCTGGCCCCTCCATGGGAGGGACCCTGGCCCAGATCCTCCCTCCCGGGGGAATGCTGAGCCCGTTTCCCATCTGTCAACGGAGATCACACCCCCACCTCAAAGGGGTGCTGGCAGGGACCAAGGAGGTGATGGAAGCATGCATTCACTCATTCACTCATTCATTCATTCATTCCACACTGTGCGGCCGGGTGGCACCGGGTCCTGGTCTGGTTGGGGGGCCCCGAGGAAGCTGAGAGCTGACAGGTAAGCAGGCCTCATCCAGACCGGCCGGGTGAGTGTGGCCGGGAAGAGCACCCGCAGTGAGCCCAGCACCTGCAGAGGCTGCGGGGGCCAGTGCATCAGGAGATGAGGCCACTCCTGGCCCCTGACACCCCACGGGTCAAGAGGACCCCCTAGCTCAGGTGGTGGCCCTCTTAGTGAGGACGGGCGGGAAGCCGAGCAAAGGAGGAGAGAAGTGACGTGGGAGAGATGAGCCCTTGAGTACCTACTGTGTGCTCACTTCTGAGCATTCTTGGGCCTGCTTGTGAGGGAGGGCAGGGGGAGAGGGGAGTGGCTGGTGAGCTCAGCAGCCAGCCTTGACCCCGAGATGGACCCCGGTGGCCTGTCCCCCGCCGCCCCGGCCAGGAGGTGTGCCTCGGGATGTGAAGGCCACCGGAAGCTGGGCGGGAGGGGATGGGAACGTGCACTGTGTTCAAGCAGCAGTCACTGGGGTGGGTGGGGCAGGGCAGGCGGGGGAACTGGGAAAGGGCCGGAAGGGAGGACGGGGAGGGAACCTGAACTTGGTCTAGGGGGACCCTCACACTCCTCCCCCCACTCCCTGTCCTCCCTCCTGGATCGTCCACATGGAGTGGCCACTTCTCCCTCTGTAAGTGGGTGCCCAGCGCTCCCTGCTCCGCCCAGGTCACGAGAAGATGAGGGAGATGAAGGGGGTGCTGGGGGCAGGTGCCCTTGACGTTCACAGGGATGGCAGGTACTCAGGGGTCACAGGGCGGTCCCCGCCTGCGGGGGCGATGACACCAGCAGAGTTGCTACAGGAGGGCGCAGCCACTGCCAGCCGCTCTGCAGGTCAGGCAGGGAGATAGTGAGCCCTGCGGGGGGCCAAGCGCGCTGGGCCATGCCCTTGACCCCTGACCTCCATCAACCCTACAAGGAGATGACCTTCTGCACCTTCTGAGGTGTCCCTGCTACTCACACAGGACCTGGGGTGGAGCCAGCACGAAGCAGACTGAGCCAGGCACCCGCTGAGGCGCGCTGCGCCCAGGGCGTGTCTACCCACACCGGGCTGCGCTGCCCTGGGGTGGTACCTGGTCAGGGTGCAGTGTGCGGTGGGGAAGAGCCCGAGTCTCAGCCCAGAGCCTTGAGATATGGAGGCCCCTCTCAGGCCCTCGGGTTCCCCTTCCGTCTGATGGGACGGGGTTCAGAGCAGGATGAGATGAAGGGAGACTGTCGTGGGAGACCCTGGGCCAGGGCTGGCTGGGGTGTGGCCCATGCCCCTGTGGGAGCTGGTGAGAAACTCGGGGTCTCAGCCCCCTGGTACTGTTGGATGAGAGCCAGGCTGGGCAGGGGGGGGCGTCGGGGAGGGGGTAGGAATCTGCACCTTTCCTGGCTTTCCAGAGGATTCTGATCGTCACCCAATTCCAGAGCCACTGAGCTGGGCTGAGGCCGGGAGACGCTCTGTGACGGGCAGGCGGCAGACGTCACAGGTCCGGTGCCAGGCCTCGCACGCCATTACCGGGAGCGAGCAGCCAGGCAGTTCCAACGAAGCCTCAGCTCCCCAGGCAGCCCGTGCCAACCCCGCGTTAGAGCCCTGCCTCAGCATCCTGCTCCCCACACTCTCCCCGGACCAGCACCCAGGCCTCCGGGGTCTGGGTGGGAACGCAGGCTCTCAGTGGCCCCGGTGCCAGGCACCTGCGGGTTTGAGAAGCCCTGGCTGGGGCGGCACAGCGGGCAGGCAGCAGGTTCTGGGGGCACCAGCAGGCCGGCGGGTCCTCCTGGTCTGATGCAGGGCTGGGCGCAGAGGAGCAGGGGGAGGGAGCCAGCCGAGTCCTAGCAAACCAGGCACCAGCCCCTCACTGGCGGCCACTGCTGCAGCCAGAGACTTGTCGGCTGTGATTAAGCGGAGCTGCCCTTCGGCCCATCAACTTCAAATGGGCACACAGGGCTGCGGAGGCCACGGGCGGCACCACCCCGCCCCACCCCACCCGGCACGGCTCACCCTGTGCGGCTCACCCCTCCTCAGACCCGGCTCCACTTCTGGGTTAACGAGCTCCCACCCACTCTCTCCGCAACTGGCACTGGAGCCGCTGAGTGGGAGGTGAGCCAGCAACTGCCGAGAGCCAGGCCGGGCTGGACGCGCCTTCACCGTGCCAGCTGCCCCGTTGGTGGCCACACGGGCTGGCCGCGGTGCCAGACCTGGCCTTCCAGGCGCTCCAGCCCAAGAGCACTCCCGGTGGCCCTGGCTGGACAGCAAGTGAGCGCTTGCAGACCCTCACTCACCCCACCAGCTCTCGGGGCCCAGACCTGAACACACTACAGCCTCATCCCGCTCATCTCCACTTCTGAGGCCCTGGCACCCAAATTGCTGGCACCCCTAACTGAGCTTCTCGGGCACCCTCAGCCCGAGATCCCCAACTTGGCTTTGCTGCCTCTCTCTGCTGGCCCCACCCAGGGCCAGTCTCCAAGGAAGAGGGAAGGGTGAGCTGTCGGGTGGGTGAGGGGCCGTCCAGGAGAGGGGGAGACCCGCCACGCACGCCCTTCGGAGGCACCCCAGTCCTCATGCCTGTCCCCCCGCGTGGCGGCGTCACAGCGTGTAATGCAGAGGGAAGCCCAGCCCGCAGGCCCAGGTCACTGTCCGCAGGGGAGAGCCGGGCACGGGGAGGACAAGCCTCTCCCACTGAGGCCCTCATGGGCCGACATGACCCCCTCACCCTCCGTATCAGCTTCCTGCTTCTCGAAAGCGAACATGGCTTAGAACGGGGAGAAACTGCCACGTTTACAGCAAAGGTTGACGTCGAGGTAAACAGTATTTCCGTCCAATCAGTGCGCTGTGGGGAACGCTGGCTTCATTTCCTGGGGAGCGAAGGCAGCATTACAGAGCATTCACCACAGAACTGGGGGGCGGGGGGGTGGGGGGCCGAGAGCGCAGAGGGCCACAGCCAGGCTGGACAGGGAGCCGAGTGCAGGCTGGCTGCGGAGGGGACGTAGTTGCCCTATGACCCTGGACCTGGGATGGCCTCTCGGGGCCTCTCCCTGCGGCGTGGGGTGCTGAACTGGCCTCACATGGATGGTGTTGGGATCAGATGAGACAATCCATGTGAAACCAGGGCATGCCAGGTGGTCGGCAGGGTGGGCACACAGGGCTCCCCTTCCTTCCCTCCTCTGCCAGCCCAGACGTTGAACATGCTTATTTTAAAACAATGAGCATTTGGCTCAGGTCGGGAAAAACGAAACGTAGGAGTTGTGTCAGGAGTGGGCTGGACCGTGCCTGGGAAAGGAGGGGCGTTTCCGTGGGAGGCCCCTCGATGTCTCACACACACACCTGGCCCCAGGGACGGGTGTGCTGGGGGACATACAGTCTTGGGGTGGCGGATCTGGTCCCAGTCCCACCTCAGCAACTAGCAGATGTGTGACCGTGAGCAGATCGCTTTATTCAAAGCCTCAGTCTCCTTCCTGCCCACCGCCCCCCACCCTTCCTCTCTGTCTTCCATCCATCATTCAGGCAGGAAACTTTTAATGAGCACCTACTATGTGCCAGTCCCAACTCTAGACCCTGGGGGCACAAACTAGACAAACATGCTTTTCCTTGGCGTGAAGATGCCCTGGTCTGAAGGAGAGGCCAAGCCTCCATGCCCCCCGCCCCTTTCTGCATAGGAGGGACCTCGCTCAGGGTGCCGATCTTGGCCACGTCCCCGTCGGAGACTCCCCAGGGCTGATGCCCCTCTGAGACCCTTGGTTGCCAGCCTAGCACTGGGCATGGAGGAGGAGAGGACAGAGGGTGGAGGACTGAGCGGTTAGGGTGGTGGGGGAGGGGGCAGCGGGGAGATGAGGGGCCCAGCCCTTGCCTCGGACAGTCTGCAAATAAACTGCCGCTCATCCCTCTTCCCTGCTGTGAGGGAGAGAAAATAGCTTTCACACTACTTTTTTTTTTTTTTTTATTTTCCACTTCACTGCTTCTAAATCGATCCAGAACAGATTGTCCAATTGTTTGAATTTCAGAGAAAATCTCCTAATCTTTCCCGAGTCCTGCCCAGAATCCTGCTGGGCCCTCCCCTCCCCCAGTGGCCCTGCTCTTCCGCCAGGCCCTAGCTGGACCGGCCCGGGAGGGACCTGCGGGGGCTGCTGGGGCGGGAGTCTGCACTCCCAGGCATGCTCATGCCCAGACCCACTGGCTCTTCTCCGGCAGAGCAGGCTTCGCTGTCCCCCGAAGGACCACACACCCGGGCCTCACGGCCGCAGGGCACCTGCAGGCCAAGTGGAGTTCAGGCTGCAGCCACCTTCCTGTCCCACCAGGACAGTGCTCTGCGTGCCGGGCTGAACCACTCAACCTCAGCATCAGGGAGGACCATCGTGATCCCCATGGGCCAGAGCAGCAGGGCCAAACGGGGGTCATCTCAGGCACCTGCAGGATCGACTGCTTGGGGCTGCGTGGGGCGGCAGGCCAGGGTCCATCCTGACTCTGTGTGGTGATGGATTGATTAGTGATGTCTGTTCCAGACACAGTAAAGGCCGGTGTTGGTGCTTATGCCACACAGCTGTTATCCTTGGTCTACAGAGTCAAGTCCAAACTCCTTAACTTCCCTGGGTCCTCAGGGATGGTCCAATGCCGACGGCTACAGCCTCACCTGCTCAGCTTTCCACAGATGCCCCAGGGTAGCCGTGCCCAAGTCCCGGAGCCCCCCAGGCTCCTTCCTGTGGGCTCTGTGTGTCTTATTCCTCTGCCTCAATGTCGTTGCACCCTCCATCCCCTTGGGTGCCGCCTTCTCCGGGAAGGCCTCCGTGGTGCTCCTCCCCCTCACCCCAGGCAGAACTGCTCCCCATCCTCTGTTAGAACCCACATTTGCACAGTCCCTTCCACAGGACTCACACCCAGGGCAGAGGAGGCAGCTTGTGCCCATTCTTCCTGCGGACCGAGATTTCACCAACGCAGGCCTTGGGGGCCAGAAGGCACACCATTTAAAACTTATAAACTGTTTATTTCTGGAATTTTCTATTTAGTACTTCAGATTCTGGCTGACCGTGGGAACAGACTGCAGGTAAGGGGAGACTGCTGTACCTTTACAGATGACAAAGGCTACCCAAACCCATTATGTCTGCACATCATGGCGGCCCCCAGACGAAGGCAGCATCTCCCGGGGTTAGACGCACCAAAGAGGAAGCCACAGTCTGACTCAGCTCTGTCAGCTCCAGAACCAAACTGTCCAGGCCAACAGGTGACCTGGGCCCCCAGACTCAGCCACCACCTCCAGTTCTCTAAAATGGGGACAGCAAACGCTCCTGCAAAGAGGTCGTATCTGGCTACAAGACTCATTCCTCCTCACTGCTCATGCCCTCAAAGGGAAGCCTGTGCCCAGGCTGTTGCCCCTGCCTGCGCTGCCCTGATCTGAGGCTTCTGATGTTTCTTCACACCCATCATTCTTCATTCACTTACTCATCCATCTATCTACCCATCCATCCACTCATCCATCCACCCATACATCCATCCATCCATCCATCCATCCACTCATCCATCCATCATCCATCCACCCATACATCCATCCATCCACTCATCCACTCATCCATCCGTCCATCCAATCCTTCATTCACAGATAAGCCTGTGCTGGCTACAGAGCTAAGTCAGGAATGAGGCAGTCTCCACCCTTCGAAGACAGAGAGCAGCTCACTGCTTCAGGGTGTCTTGGGTGTCAGCCACCCCCCGTAGCAGTGGTGATCATCATAACAGCAACACTTACTGAGCACCTACTATGCACCAGTCTCTGCTCCAAGCACCTCCCTTCAACAACTCATGTAACTCTTGAAAGAACCCTGTGAGCGGGGTGCTATCCCCATTTCTAAGTAAAGAAACTGAGGCTCAGAGAGGTGATGTAACTTGCCCTAGGTAACACAGCTATTAGTGGTGGGAGCCTGGGATTTAAACCCTGACAGTCCCTCCAGAACTCGGTGGGAATCAGCAACCGTTCATTGCCAGCGATCCAGGAGCCTGGAATGCTCCACTCCTCGCCTCAGACCCTCACGACCACCCTTGTAAGTCATTGTAGCATCAGCGTTATCAACCCCGATTTGCACATGAGGACACCGAGGCTGAGTGAAGTAAGCAGCTCGGCACTGGCCACAGGTAGGAGGCGGGGCTGGGTGTGAAGTCAGGAAGCCCGCTGGAGCTGCCTCCTGTCTCACCCGCTCTGCGGTTGCCATGGTGCTGGGCAGGCACCACGCGGTCTAATGGCTCAGCCTGCTTGGTTCATTTCCTCATTCAATCAACAACCACTGTGGTGGAAACCCCGGCTCTGGGCTTCGATGACCAGGCTCGGCTCCTGCCTGGCTGCCTCCCTGAGGGGCAGGAGCGCTGTTAACTGCGGAAGCGTGATGTTCCCGTCCACAGTGATGGAGTGGCAGCACAGCACCACATGCTAACTAAGCACCTTCGGCAAATGGATCTTACCTGGTTCACACGATAACCTGTTTTGGAGATGGGGAAACTGAGGCTCAGACGTTACGTAACTTCCCAGGGTCAGAGTGAGGAGCAAGCAGAGGGAGGCTTTCCCAGGTGGAGCCGTGAGCACAGCCTTCGTGATTCCAGGCTGCTCTCGGGGGACCCATGCCAGGAGCCCGCCTCCGGCTCGGCCCGTTGCCCTGACGATGGGCCTCAGCTCAGAGGCGTAGCTCATTCCCCAAAGGCCTGGAGGTCCCCGGGATCAGATTCCCGACAGTTACACCCAGATGACGCCACATCCCGACCTGCTCCCTGGAAAATCAAACAACAAAGAGGTTCAGAAGCAAGCCCGGGGGGAAGTGGTGCTGGACTAGGCTGAGCGGACGGCTGAGACCACTGGCCTGGCCTCCGGGACTCAGGGAGGATGCTGGGGCTCCCCCACCCCCATTTCTGGATGCAGAGACGGAAGTTCAGAGCAGGCACCTGAGGGGGAGCGAGGCTCATGTGGAGGGAGAAAGGGAACGTTATAGATTTTGAGTGTCTGTGGTTCTTTGACTTTTTAAGAATTTCCATATAATGGCTTACCACACTTGCCACCATCCCAAGGCTCAGAGCCTTGGGTTTAGAGCCCTGTCTGGCTGTGACCCTGGCCACCTCATTTTGGGCTCCATTCTCCTAAGAGAGACTTGGAGACCGACCTCGGGGTGCTTGAGGGTGCCGGAAGGTAAGGGATATGGAAGGGCTTTGTAACAAAAGAACCTACAAACCCTGAAGTCTGAAGATGCCACGGGGGGCCATGCCTGTCTAAAACCCACTTCCAGACTTTCCTTAGGCTGCTCCCCTCTTGAAATGTCCACTGCCTCTTCGGCTTGGCACACCCCTATCCACCCTTCAAGAGCCAAGCCAGAAGTTACCTCCTCCAGGAAGCCTTCCCTGACCACTCAGGCCGGGTGGGGCCTCACAGAGGTCTGGTTTTCTTGTGTTCTCCTGCCCATCACAAACACACTGCAATGCCCACCCGTCCCCCACCCCCACGGCAGGGTCCTGTTCTAACCGCCTCTTGCCCCCTGCGCCCAGCACTGTGGCCGGCACAGGGTAGGTGCTCCGCCCGCAAGTGTGGACGGGAGTTGGATGCAGTTTCGGTGGCTCTGAAACCCAGCCGCACACAGAACACGCTCCGACCACAGGCAGGAGCCCAAAGTGAAAGCAGATCACGGTGGACCCTGTGACCCGTGCAGGGAGCCGGGAGGAGGCACGCACTGGAGTCGGGAAGGAACTGGCCTTCATGTTTAATTTGTGCCAGTATCTCGGAGAGCGGCACTTTATTCTCAGTCCATTATGCTGCTCGGAGCTTTGGCGCTAGGGATCTGGCACAGGAGACAAACTTTCCCAGCCCGGCTTCCCAATGCACATCTCACCGCTCGCGCCCTCCCCCTCCGCGGGCACCTCCCTGGGGCTTGCCAGGGAGGAATAATCAGATTATGTAGACGGGTTTTAAAAGATCTCGGTTTGTCTCATTTTCCAGGGAAGTGTGAACCAAAAAAAAAATTTATTTTCCCACCCAGGGCTCTGTAGAGCTTCCAGAACTGAATTCGGCGTTAAACGGGTGTGATCTGGGAAATCCGTGCGTTATTTCTTAATTTCTGGAAGGTCTGCGGAGGTGGCTGTGCGTGCGGACAGATGGGCGGTGTGGGGCGTGTGCGCCCGGCGGGGAAGGGGGGGGGGCTGTCGGAACAGGCGCAGGAGCCGCCCCATTCCTGTCTGACGTGGGGCGATCTGAGAAGGGAGGCATTTGCGTTTCATCTGGCTCTGCTTTTCCAACTTGGCTGGCCGGGGCGGGGCGACTCTGAAGCCTGATTTCTGGAGGGAGAGTTTTAGTGCAAATTTCACTGTCCAAGGAGTGTTTGCGTCCCTCCCCCCACTCCAGGCAGCTGCCTCAGCGGCCTCCAGACCATCAGCGCCCGTCGGGTTGCATCCTATCAGTGAACATCCTGGGCCTCCCGGGACGCCACACTCACCGTGACCTTGAGCAGGGCCCCAGCTGCTCTGGGCCTCAGCGTCCCCATCTGTATATGGGCGAGCAGACAAGCTTCAGGCTCCTCACAGGCCTTGCAGCAGCCACTTCTGGGTCCCCCTACCTCCCCCGCCCCACCATCCCAGTACGGCACACAGGCCTCTCACACGCTGGGGTCCCTATCTTTGCCCCCCAACTATAAGCAATGGAGAGTGGGGCTCCTGTGCTGAAAACCCCACTAACCTTTTCCCACCACAACGCATGGCCCCGCATTGCTGAAAAGGAAACCCAGGCCCAGAGGGTAAAGTCAGGGTGCTCAGAGAGGGGCCCCCAAATTCTCAACCTGGTCACACAGCCAAGGAGAAGAGGAAGCAGGGGCTGGTCAGAGGCGGGTGCCAAGTCAGTCATCAAACAGCCCAAGTCCTGGCCATGTCTAGGCAAGGAGCCCCCCGCGGGCAGGTCTGACCCAACCGGGTCACCCAGGGAGAAGGGGGCAAGGAATGCAGGTGCCAGAGGAAGGCAGGAAAGAGGGAGGGAAGGAGATGGGGCTTCCTCCCGGCCAGGACCTGTGGCAGGGCGTTTAGGAAACGAGACCCCACTGCTCTTAGGGGTGAACGGTTGTTCCAGTAACTTCTAGAAAGAGCAGCGAGGCTAGGAAAAGCCTCGGGGGGCGGGCCAGGGGGGGGCTGGGGCTGGGGTTCTTGGTTCACTCTAAGGTCCATGTGCCTCTTCTGTGTGACTCAGCCAGGGAGAAGCGAAGGCAACAGAGGCTGAGCTAAAGGGGTGGAGAGGTGACCCCTTCCATTGGAGTGTAAGATGGGCCACCTGGACCCGTCCAGAGCTGACACACAGGACAAGGACTAGGACGTGAGACTCCCTGCCCTGGGTCTGAGGACCCACCCTCATCGCCACCAGGCCCTGGCGCAGCTGTGGGCTGTGTGGTGCAGTGGTGAGGTATGCCCTAGCTGGGTTCTCTCACTCTGTGTGAGTCTGTTTTCTCGTCTGTACAGCAGGAGCGAGAACGGCCAGCTTGCAGGGTCGGCGCGAGGACTAACGAGACGTGGGCTCTGTGCTTGCTCGGCACAGGGCCCGGCACACAGCGGGGCGCTGGGCTTCTACCGCCAAGGGCAGTCCTATCACCATGGAGGTCAGTAGGGAAGCCGGGGCTGGAGCAGGGCGCACTGGCCACCGTCCTCCCAGAAGCCGGGAGGGCCCTGAGGCTGTGCCTCCCACAGGGCGGGGGGGGGGGGGGGAGGAAGGGACTGGCCAGTTTGCTTGTCTTAGAGATGGAAACAGACTCATCTTGTCCAAACTACCCCTCCCTCTACCCACCCACCTATGAGCTCCCACCCAAGCTCCAAGCCTGACCATCCCCTCCCTGCCTCCCCACCCCCGCTGCCTGAGCCCTCACCAGGGCGGGGGGTGGAGGTGTCCAGCTCCCTTGCCATGGCCCTGCCCCAGCTGCACCATCTCCCCCTACTCCCTCGGCCAGCAGCTCCACCCCATTTCTCCCCCCTCCCAGTCCCCACCTCCTGCAGGTCCCTCCCTCCCTCCACCCTGCCGTCTGCATCCTTGCCCAGAGGGCCTTTGTGAGCGCACCTTCTGCCCCCCACCCTCCTCCTTCTGGCCCATACATGCCTGTTTGTGGGCCGGGCGCCCCTGCCACCCTCTCCTCAGGCTTCTGGGGCAGGTGCGCCCCACCTGCACCCCATCACCTTGGCTCCCCGAGGCAGACCTCCAACCCCCCTGACTTGTTGGGGGCCATGTTCTGAAGAGGGCAAAGGTAATGCCCTCAGTGGCCGACTTGGGGGCTTGCTGAGCTGGCTGAAGGGGAGGGAGGGAGGGGAGGGAGGGGAGGGAGGGGTGGACAGACGGATGGACAGATGGTGGATGACCGAGGGGGTGGCTCTCAGCGGTCTCCTGGTGTCCCTGGGGTGGGCCTCAGTCCTTTTCTCTCTCACTCATAAAGGACTGGGCAGCACGGGTCCTGCCCCCACCCCTGCTGTCCTGTCCAGCTGCCTCATACGCTCCAGGCTGGTGGCCTGAGAGAGTGGGTGTGGGACACACACACCACACACACACACCCCACACACACATCCTCACACATGCATTCACACACACACACCACATACATTCTCACACACACACACACACTCACATTCTCAAACATACACTCACACACACACATAATCTCTCACACACACATACACACACATTCTCACACACACAATCTCTCTCTCTCTCTCTCTCTCTCTCACACACACACACACAATCATACACACACAGCTCTAAGCCAAATTGCTTCCCCTCACCTCCCAGGAAGGTGGTCCTGCTTCCCAGATGCCTGTGGCAGAGCCAGGAATTCCGTGCGATGGTGACATTAAACAATCAGGCAGAAACCCCCACCCCCGGCTCCCGCCTGAGCTGTGAGGGGCAGTGCCTGGCTGTACGGAACTTTCTGGCACTTCTTACTCCACGCTCCAAGGCAGCCAGGACGCACAGCAAGCGGCCTCCCTGGAGAGGGGATTGCTGTCAGGGCGGTGCCTCGTCCTGAGCTGCCGCATATCCAGGGGACAGTGGGGGTGGTGCCCCCAATTCTGAGCAACCCTGGCCATCGTGGGACCGTCCTGGGCTGGCACTGGGACTCAAGGGTTATTCTGATTTGGGTTTTAAGGAGCATTTCCTGCCCGGCTGCCACGTCCAGGCCACACTCAGACCGCCTGTCAGCGAGGGAACGAGGGACCATGAGGAACTGCCTGGCCCGGGTCTGAGCGGGGCCTGGTGGGCTGGCCACACCAGCCAGGTGAGAGTCACAGGACACCAGTGACCAAGGACTCTGAGACACGCTGGGGTCCAACCCTCCTTTCCAACACGAGGAAACAAGGCGGAAAGCAGCGCGGGCAGCTTCCTGGGACCACACGGCCAGCAGCACGCAGACCACTCAGAGCTTCCTCGTGACCTCACAGCAACCTTCGGGTGGGAATGGCTCCCAGGCCACTTTACAGAGAGAGTAGCAGAGGCTCAGAGAGGTCAAGCTCCCTGCTCAAGGTCACTCAGCCGGGGGAGAGGCCTGGAGGTGTGGGCACTGGCTGCTCTTCTCTTTGCATCCCTGTCTGGGTTTCCTGGGCAGGAGCCGGCAAAGGCAAAGATCAGAGGCGGGGCGGCAGGGCAGGGCACATTACATAACGCCCCTTCCCCCTCCTGCCCCACCGCCCAGGGGTGCCGCGGGCCACCCACCCTGAGAACCCGACTCCAATCCCAGGACACTATGGCCCCAACAACCGGCCCCGACTCTTCCCAAAGGCAGGACCGTTGGAGGCGCCCGGACGCCCCTTCCTCTGTTGTCTCCTCTGGCTGAGTAGCAAACACAATGGGAATCATGATAATAATTAGAATAAATGTAACCTGAAGACGCGTGGGGTCTCGTTGCCACGGCAACCGCGGGAGCTAATAAGCTTCCTCCGAGGCCGCTGCCGGCCACCGGGCCCCGGGCGCCGGATCGATACCGAGTCGTCCCGGGAGGCGGCGGGCGGACCGCGAGGGGCGCGCACTTGGAAGAGCCTCCCCGCCCGGGACCCCGGGTCCGGCGGGTCTCCGCGAGGCTCCGGACCCTGCGGGGCGCGCACGGCTCCCGGA
>PVJC01020255.1:10079-29444 GCA_004026665.1 Murina feae
AAAAAAAAAAAAAAAAAAAAGGAAGCGAAGAAGGAACACAGGAGTAAAGAATAAAAATGGCAACAAACAAGTATTTATCAATAATAACTTTAAATGTCAATAGATTAAATGCCCCAATCAAAAGACATAGGGTAACTGAGTGGATAAGAAAACATGACCCATATATCTGCTGTCTACAGGAAACCCACTCAGAAAAAAAGACGCACATAGACTGATGGTGAAGGGATGGAAAAAGGTTTTTCAGGTGAATGGAAATGAAAAAAATCTGGGGTAGCAATACTTATATCTGACAAATTAGATCTCAAAGTGAAGGATATAAAAAGAGATAAGGAAGGCTACTTCATGATACTAAAGGGAGCCATCCAACAATAAGAAATAATTCTGGTAAACATATACACACCCAATATAGGAGCACCCAAATAGATAAAAAAAAAAACTTCTGGAGGACATCAAGGGAGAGATTAACAGCAATACAATCATAGTAGGGGACTTTAAAACCCCACTATCACCATTGGACAAATCCTCTAAACAAAAAATCAGCAAAGAAACATCAATCCTAAATGACTCACTAGATCAGATGGAATTAATTGACATCTTCAGAACACTTCACCCCAAAGCCACAGGATACACATTCTTCTCAAATGCACATGGGTCATTTTCAAATATAGACCATATATTAGGTCACAGGCAAAGTCTCTTCAAATTCAAGAAGACAGAAGTCATATCAACCATCTTCTCAGATCACAATGGCATAAAACTGGAAATCAACTACAATATAAACAATTCCAAAAACTCAAACACATGGAGACTAAATAGCATGCTATTAAACAATGACTGGGTTACCAGAGAGATCAAAGAAGAAATAAAAAACATCATGGCAACAAACAACAATGAAAACACAACAATCCAAAACCTATGGGACACAGTGAAAGCAGTCTTGAGAGGGAAGTTCATAGCTCTACAAGCCTACTGCAAAAAACAAGAAACAATGGTAACAAATTACCTAACCCTTCAACTCAAAAATTTAGAAAGAGAGCAATGAGAAAAGCAGAAGGAAGGAAATAATAAAGATCAGAGCGGAGATAAATGACGTAGAGACCAAAAACACAATACAAAAGATCAACAAAACCAAGAGCTGATTCTTTGAAAGGATAAACAAGATTGATGAACCTCTAGCCAAGGTCACCAAGAAGCAAAGAGAAAGGACCCAAATAAACAAAATCAGAAATGAAAGAGGAGAAATAACAACAGACCCCACAGAAATACAAAGGATTGTTAAAAAATACTATGAACAACTCTATTCCAACAAACTGGACAACCTGGAGGAAATGGACATACTCCTAGAAAAATACAACCTTCCAAAACTCAATCAGGAAGAATCTATAAATCTCAATAGGCCAATTTCTATGGAAGAAATTAAAGCAATAATCAAAAAGCTTCCAGCAAACAAAAGCCTGGGGCTAGACGGCTTAACAGGGGACTTTTACTGAACATTCAAGGATGAACTAAAACCTATCCTTCTCAGACTATTCCAAAAAATTCAAGAGGCAGGAACACTTCCAAGCTCATCCTATGAAGCCAGCATTACCCTAATACCAAAACCAGATAAAGACAACACAATGAAAGAGAATTACAGGCCAATATTCCTCATGAACATAGATGCCAAAATCCTCAACAAAATCCTAGCAAATGGGATCCAACAGTACATCAGAAAGATCATATACCATGACCAAGTAGGATTTATCCCAGGGATGTGAGGGTGGTACAATATCCACAAATCAATAAACGTGATACATCACATAAACAAATTGAGAGATAAAAACCACATAGTCATGTCAATTAATGCAGAAAAAGCATTTGACAAAATCCAACACTCATTTTTGATAAAAACTCTTAGCAAGGTGGGAATAGAAGGATCAAACCTCAACATAATAAGAGCCATATATGACAAACCCACACCCAGCATCATACTCAATGGGCAAAAACTAAAACCATTTCGCCTTAGAACAGGAACAAGACAGGGATGCCACTTTTACCATTCCTCTTCAACATAGTACTGGAAGTATTAGCCATTGCAATTAGACAAGAAGAAATAAAAGGCATCCAAATTGGAAAAGAAGAAGTAAAACTCTCCTTATTTGCCGATGACATGATACTGTACATAAAAACCCCTAAAGACTCCATTAAAAAATTAGTAGACCCTGACCGGCTTGGCTCAGTGGATAGAGCGTTGGCCTGCAGACTCAAGGGTCCCAGGTTCGATTCTGGTCAGGGGCATGTACCTTGATTGTGGGCACATCCCCAGTGGGGATTGTGCAGGAGGCAGCTGATCGATGTTTCTCTCTCATTGATGTTTCTAACTCTCTATTCTTCTATCTTTCTCTTTGTAAAAAATCAATAAAATATATTTTAAAAAATTATTAGACTTAATAAATGAATTTGGCAATGTAGCAGGATACAAAGTTAACACCAAGAAATCTATGGCATTTCTATACACCAATAGTGAACTTACAGAAAGAGAGACTAAAAAAGCAATCCCATTTACCATCACACCAAAAAAATTAAGATACCTAGGAATAAACTTAATTAAAGAGGTAAAAGACCTCTACTCAGAAAACTACAGGACATTGAAAAAAGAGACAGAGGAAGATATAAACAGATGGAATAAGATACCATGTTCATGGATTGGTAGAATCAACATCACTAAAATGTCCATACTACCCAAAGCAATATATAAATTCAACACACTCCCCATTAAAATACCAATGGCATATTTCACGGATCTAGAACGAACACTCCAAAAATTCATCTGGAATAAAAAAAGACCCCGGATAGCAGCTGCAATCATGAGAAAGAAGAACAAAGTAGGAGGGATCTCAATACCAGATATCAAGCTGTATTACAAAGCCACTGTTCTCAAAACTGCCTGGTACTGGCACAAGCACAGACATATAGATCAATGGAATAGAATAGAGAACCCAGAAATCGACCCAAACCAATACGCTCAACTAATATTTGACAAAGGAGGCAAGAACATACAATGGAATCAAGACAGTCTCTTCAATAAATGGTGTTGGAAAAATTGGACAGATACAAGCAAAAAAATGAAACTATACCACCAACTTACACCATACACAAAAATAAACTCAAAATGGATAAAGGACTTAAATGTAAGATGGGAAACCAAAAAAATACTAGAGGAATCCAAAGGCAACAAAATCTCAGACTTATGCCGAAGCAATTTCTTCATTGATACAGCTCCTAGGACATTGGAAACTAAAGAGAAGATAAACAAATGGGACTACACCAAAATAAAAAGCTTCTGCACAGCAAAAGAAACCATCAACAAAACAACAAGAAAGCCCACTGCATGGGAGAACATATTTGCCAATGTTATCACTGATAAATGTTTAATCTCCAACATTTATAGGGAACTCATACAAATCAACAAAAGGAAGATAAGCAATCCAATCAAAAAATGGGCAAAGGACCTAAATAGACACTTTTCAAAAGAGGATATTCAGAAATCCAAGAGACATGAAAAAATGCTCAAAGTCACTAATCATCTGAGAAATGCAAATCAAAACAACATTGAGGTACCATCTCACAGCTGTCAGAATGGCTATCATCAACAAATCAACAAACAACAAGTGCTGGAGAGGATGCGGAGAAAAAGGAACTTTTGCACTTGTGCACTGCTGGTGGGAATGCAGACTGGTGCAACCACTATGGAAGACAATATGGAGTTTCCTCAAAAAGTTAAAAATGGAACTCCCATTTGACCCTGTGATCCCACTTCTGGGAATATATACCAAGAAACCAGAAACACCCATCAGAAAGGATATATGCACCCCTATATATAGCAGCCCAATTTACCATAGCTAAGATTTGGAAACAGCCTAAGTGCCCATCAACAGATGAATGGATCAGAAAACTGTGGTACATCTACACAATGGAATATTATGCTGCTGTAAAAAAGGAGGAATTCTTACTATTTGCAACAGCATGAATGGAACTGGAGAGCATTATGTTAAGTGAAATAAGCCAGTCAATGGAAGAAAAATACCACATGGCATTACTCATTTATGAATAATAAAGACCATTATAAACTGATGAACAAAAATAGATACAGAAGCAGAGCAGCATCAAACACTGTCAAACTACAGCAGGAAGGCCAGGAGGGTTGGGGGGTGGGGAGGAATAAGAGATCAATCAAAGGACTTTTATGCATGCATATAAGCATAACTAATGGACACAAAACACTGGGGGGGAGGGGAGGCTGAGGGAAGGTCAAGGGGGAAATAAAAGAAAAAAGGAGACATATGTACTACTCTTTGTAATATCTTAAGCAATAAAACAAAATTAAAAAAAAATAAGAGTTTGCAATTATTGTTCTCTTGTTTCTGAATGAAGACAGAAGTACCCTTACTATATATGGCTGTTAAATACTGTCAAGTCTAAGATAAAGGGATTTTATGGAACTGACAGTTGAATCTCAGAGGGAAGGCGGGGGTGGGTGGGTGGGAAGAGATCAACCAAAGAACTAGCATGCATATATGCATGACCCATGGACACAGACAAGAGGGTGCTGAAGGCCTGGGGTGGGCAAGAAGAAATCAATGAGGGGAAAAGGGGCCTATGTAATACTTTCAACAATAAAGATACTTTTAAAAGTTAAAAATAAAAAATAATAAAATAAAAGGATTGGATTAAATTATTTGATCTTCCCTCTTAGCTCCAAAACTCCATGATTATTTATTGCTCAGTTACCAAGAAAAGACATGCTTCAAAAATAGTATGGCAATGTGTTTTGAAGGGTTTATCAGAGTGGCTACTACTTAGGAGACGATGGAATTCCTTTAGTTCTATTGCTGCTGCTCTTACTAGTCACATTTTTAGGTCATGTTCACTTTGAGGATCATACATGGACTCTGTTTTCAGCCACTTCCTATCCCATCATGCACAGAAAGAACATTGAAACCATTCATTCAAAAACTAAATAAATGAAAAGTAGCAAATATGAAAACCCTATAGGTCTCATGGGACATATTATAGAGCGTTACAGGCTCCATTTCATGTCCAACAGTTCTCTTGTGGGAACCCAAATGAGGCAAAAGAGCATATGTTTCTACTAAACATCTTCAAAGGTCATTTATTAGACTACTTTGGATGTGCTTGGTTAGTTAAGCTCTATTCACAACATTTTAAGAATTATTTAACAACAACAAAAAAAGAATGCCCCACTTAGCAAAATATGGATCAGACATATTGGAAATATTATCTCTTACCGGAAAAAGTACAGGTGTGTGGATGACATATTCCTCCTGTCTTCTCAGAGTCATTTCCCTCTCCTTGGTCCACTTTGACCCATTTACACCCCCTCCCCACCCCAGTCCCATGCTCTCTCTCTCTTTTGGGCCCCCTCCATTTGGGCCAATTTCCCCCTTAATTCTCAAGATGCCGAATATTCTTTGCTGCTGTCTCCTACCTTGTACTCTTTGTAGGGGCGCTCCTCTCCATAGGGAAACAGAAGGGCTCACGCTTCAGGGCCACTGTTTTATGTTTCATAGCGCTGTTTTATGAGAAGTCAGCTAGAAGTTGAGTGTGATTTAAAATGTTTAGCCCTCCTCCCAGCTTTGATCATGTATGTCAAGTTAATCCTCACAACAACAACTATTTCACAGTAACAACCCTCGTAAATGGTTACAATTGTTGTTCCCAACTTAGCCTTTGGGAAACAGATCTAGATTTGATCACACAACTCTCCTAAGGCCACACATCTAAGAAGTATATGAGTTAAAATCCAAGCCAAAAAGTGTCATAGAGTCCATGCTCCTATTAGTCCACGATACCTCCTCAGTAATAACAGTTATGGAGTTCTTCCTGTGGACTAGCTTTGTACTCAGTACTTTGATACAGTTTCTCATTTAATTGTTTAAACTACCCTGTACTATTAATATTATTATTAATACTACTGACCAGTTTCCTTTTCGGTAAAATGAGGCTGTAATGCCAGTAACCCTGTATTGCCTCAGTACTTCATCATGTCTGCATTATAGCATGTTAGATGATCTAAGTGGCTTACATTTTACTCTTCGACTAGAAAGTAAGCTTGCTGAGAATGCGTCTTATTCACTGTAGTGTGATGCTTGGCATCTAGTAGGCATTCATGAACTATTTGAGGCGTGAATGAATACATACTCTCCTTAATATGGGAAATGAGATAGTACAGTGTATATGACAGTGCATTGCAACTCCATTGCTATCCATATGTGATATATGGTTAATAATCATCATCTGCTTGACTCTGCTTAACGGGTAGTAAGATGTTCTTCTTTTCCTGGTGGTATGCGCATTTTTACAGTGGTTTCTTGAATCATCGCTCTTGCCTGTGATGGTTGACCCAAGGCAGACTCTTTTCTGAATATTTCCAGGGAAAGAAAAGATTGCTTTGTCTTGAAAATCTGTACCCTATTTAAAAAGTAGATCTAATCTAATTTTTAAAATCTTAAGCCTCCCGATCATAAACACCAGTAATGTTAGGTCTTTATCTATAGAATAAGCATGGTGAATAAAGCACAAAGAGATTTGTAGAGAGCTGGAAGAGCCTCAGGTGACAGGCAAGTGTTGTTCATGATTCCCCCAGATGCGTTAAGAAGAGTGCAGAAGATCAATACGTCTACAGAACACTAATCCCTCTCAAAAGTGTGAACATCCCAGATTTTATTTATTTAAGATTGATACAATTGAGTTATAGTTTTGAGAACCGAATGGAAGAATAACACAGCATCTCTCGGGAAAGCAATTCTCCCAACTGCAGTGGCCACGCTTCATCTGTTAGTCCTTTTGACCAATGAGGTTGTTGGTGTAGCCCTGTATACTTTCTGGAGGCAGTCTGTTCATATTAGGCCTGAACTTGACATAGAGAAAGAAAGGAAAGTTCAACAGCTGCCCTTGCAGCAAAATAATACAAGTGAATCTCATTTCAATAAAACCCTAGAGCATAGTATCACCTAACAAGTAACAGGTGCTCAATAAATGCTCTTTGAATAAATGGATGAAAATTTAAATCTGTGAACTAGATCGATAAAGATATGATCCCGGAAGACTTACCTGCTTTCGAGTGCTACTTTAAATATGGATCTTTTGCGCTACCATTAAGGAATAAGAAGGTGAGATTTAAATCTGTGAACTAGATCGATACAGATATGATCATCTGCACTCCCAGAAGACTTGTCTGCTTGTTTGCTTTTGAGTGTTACTTTAACTATGGATCTTTTACACTAGTATAAGGAAGAAGAAGGTGAGATTCTCCTCCTGAAGTTACTTAGTCCTTTTCCTAACTACAGGAACATAGCAACCACCTCGGCGGCTTATCACTTTACCTCTCCACCATACGTGTGATGGGAGAGAGGGCTTCTAGTTTCTTCATTTTCGTAAGTACCAATATCTAATTTTTTAAAAGTAAAAACCTGCTGGACCACCGTGATTTATAGATTTACAATGTGCTGTAATGTATTATGACTTAGCATACATGGCATTACCTCCAACATCTGTATCCTGATTTGTAGTCTAATAACCCTTCCTGTACAGATGGCATGTGCATAGTTGTTCGGAGGTGCAATACATCAACACAGCATTTCTAAACACAGAGCAATAATGTATTCAATTAAGGGAGGAAATAAAACATCGAGCCGTTTCTTCTAATAAATCTTTTACTAAGCTCCCCACATCACATGTTTGCCGAGGAAATAATGCATGTCATTCAGACTAAGGGTTATTGTAGACTGCTGAGGGAAACATGAAATTCTGGGGCTTCAGCAGTCCCGTGAAGCCCTGAAACATGGAAAGTGCACAAATTAGAAAAGGATGTAATATGGGACTAATGATACCTCTTGGGACACCTTTGGAACCCATATTTACTGTTATGATCACTAGATTCATTTAAGCTACAGGAGTTGAAAAGCAATACCCTCGTAAGTGAAAAACACCTCTGAGTTCATTAGATGTGGTTGTAATTTAAGCTCTAAAGGCCTTTTTCCTTGCTGTCATTCTTCATATTTCTGGAAATGTGGTACTTGAGCTCCTAATAAAAGTGGTCTGCATCATGACCATATAATCGACTGTTCCTGGAAAGCACATTTACACCTCCACATCTGTAGCTGCAGCCAGGACTGAACAGAAATCTAATTCACCCCAGATGTCGCTCAAAAGAAAGTTGTGGAGAAAGGTTGCCATTCTTAAAGTGTTCTAGCCACCGAACATGGCCCGGGCAATGGTATGGATGTGCAGCCCAGTTCTTCCAAGTCCAAGTGCAAAATTAACCGAATCCCACAGAGTAAATCCCAAGTCCACTCCACTTATGGAGGGAAGCAAGGGCTGTTTTGACATTATTTAGACAAATGATTTCAGGTCTTTCTGTCTGAAGCATCTTCACAAGAAATTTTGCTCTTCTTGCTTGGTAAGACATCATTCTATAATGCTTTAAAGAAGCTTATATTACAATTTTAAAAAAATGTGTATGTGTGTGATTTGGGCTGGAATTACTAGCATAGCAATTGGTGGATCCATGTAATCAGGCAATCCATTTCTGTCTAGCGATCTAATAAAACTCTTTCTTAGCGTTGGGTTTCCCTGACCAGTTCTTCTTTCCCTCAGTGATGGAGTAGTTGGTAGGAATTAGTTTCCTCTTATTCCCAGGTGATACACCTGACTGATAAACTTTATGGATGAAAAAAAAGGCCAACTCACACACTGTAGAATTGTCTCCAGTGTGTAGAAACTAAGACAGTCAAAACTTCAGTCCCACTCTAACCTATTTATAGCTTCTAGTTCTCCTAAACTCATGTATTTCTTGGTGCCTTACTTCGAGTCACCTTCCTTCCACACGAGGCTCTGCCCACCAGGTGTGTGGGTCGGTGAATCTGCGCAATTTCCCAGGAGGCCCCACTGATGCTGAAGCTTTTTGGTTCAGGGAAGGCCACTGCAGGCACATTGGGCCTCAGGAGCCTTGGAGCTATCTCTAGGGGAAAACTGTTCACTGCTATGTCAGGTCAGATACAGAAGCTGGGTTGCCTAAGCTCATAAAAATCACTATTTAATAAGGACATCCTCAGGACTTATTTTTTATTTTTTTAAAAATACATATTTTATTGGTTTTTTACAGAGAGGAAGGGAGAGAGATAGAGAGTTAGAAACATCGATGAGAGAGAAACATTGATCAGCTGCCTCCTGCACACCCCTCCCTGGGGATGTGCCCGCAACCAAGCCATATGCCCTTGACCGGAATCGAACCTGGGACCCTTCAGTCCACAGGCCAGTGCTCTATCCACTGAGCCAAACCTGTTAGGGCTCCTCAGGATTTTATTAAGGGGACAATGTAAACATGGCAGTGTGAAAAATAGTTTTGCACCTTTGCAAAACTGCTATTAAGGACATTGTTCATTGAATATTTAAAAATTAGCCATCCACCTGAAATTTTTTTCTTAAAATGTGTTTCCTAAAAACCTGATACACAATAAGATCTATACAACCCAGTGAATTCTCTATTTTGCTTTAGCTACAACAATTAGAGCTAAATTCCAAGCTTAATTTTACTCTAGTTTCCCAATATACACTTTCTTTCCTCGTTCTCTGTGGTGATCTATGAAATAGTATTGGTGGTCTCTAAGGAATTTTTATGCAAAAGTGTGTGTTGTATGTGTATGTGGAGAAAAAGCCCTAAGTTTTCATCAGATTTTCAAAGGGATATATTACCCAGAAAAAGAAAAATTAAAGATCATAACACTATATGATGTTTTATATATTTGATATCACCTTTAATTGTTTTGTATAACAAATATATTTCAATTGTAGATAAATCCTTTTTGTGGGGGGAGAGGAAATGAAAAGCTAGATAAAAATTACATAAACATCGACACAATATAGCACATTCTGTGGGCAAGCACTCAGCCTGTTAGTAGGTATGATTTGGGAAGGCAATTTTTGGTTTGTTTGCATTGTTCAGAAATAGTGGACTGCAAAGACTAGTCCTAGGTGGCATATATATCTGTAGGAAAATACAATCTGGTGTCTTTTCTTATTTTTCTTCTATCTTAAAAATAAACAAATAAACCACTATGTAGACAGTTCTATCTAGAGAGCCCTCTCTATATAAAGGGTCTCCTAAATACTACAGGGAGATGAATACATAGAAAATTCCATCAACGTGTGACATTGATACATATTGACCTTGGGACTGAAAAAGTACACTGTGTTGTGCATATTAATGTAGGATTTTAAAGAAAACCCCACAGGGGTTAGATTGCTAATTTGGAAACTAGATAAGTCCCATAAAATGAAAACGTGTTCAGGGATAAAGTCTTGATGAGAAAAAAAAAATCTTAGGAGATCAAATAGTAACACAAACCATTGGAGGAACAGATATATTTCCCCCTAGAACAAAATATCTTCCATCTTGAGTTTTCCAAAATAATATTTTATGAACATATTGTGAATTAAACAGGACACTAGCCCTGCTGTGTTGGGAGCAAAAAGACAGAGCTGACAGATGTAGTTATTTTGCCAGGAACAACCAAGTGAATTTATAAATATTTTACAAATGCAGCTTTGAGAAGAGTGACTTTTACTGCCATATTAATGCAACTTGCAAATTTATAGCCTGGGCATTTGTGGTTATGAATGTCCAGTATTCGAGGCTAGTGTCGAGAACATGGTTTATGTTTTGAAATTCTTTTTTTTTTTCTTCGAATACAGTCTTCTTAGCTGTTAAGGTCTGCATTATAATTCAGCTGCACATGAGGTGCAAAGCTACATAATACATCAGTTCCCACTCCCAATGGCTAGACTCATAAATATACTCATTACAACATACTCCATGTGACAGAATGACACACAAAGCATAAAATATCTCTAAAGAATAGAGAATTAGCAATACCAGAAGCAATAGTGGAACGATTCCATGCCTCTGGCCAGACCCACAGTATGTGAACTGAAATCATACTTGTGTGCCATAATGTAAAGAAAACTGGAATCATATGATTTGGGAAATAATATTTTCATACATATTAGATCCACATACAGTGTTGCCATATTCATCGAAGGGTACCCTGCTGAAAAGACCCTACTCTACTCTCCTCACCTTTTAGCAGGGGCATCACTGAAGAGAAGCAGCACTTACACGCTTTCCTTGTACATTTGTAAATTGCTTTTCCCTCTGATCGTGTCCAGGGTGAAATCATTTTTCTAGTGCTCTAGATCTGGATAAAGAGGAGCAGGTTATTCTGTGCTTGTGCAATCTTTTTATTTTACTTTATTTTATTTATTGATTTTAGGGAAAGGAAGAGAGAGAGAGAGAGACATCGATAGGTTGCCTCCCACACCTGCCGCCTTTTTGGTGTATAGGATGACTCTCCGATCAATTGCACCACTCCAGCAAGGGCTGGGCTTGAGCAATCTTAAATTGGCCAGCCTTCGGTTACAGGTGAAAAAGTCCTCCTATTTCCAGATATTATGACTCAGGCAGCGTCCTTGGCTGCTGATGAAAGTTAGCACAATTGCCACATCCGTCTTCCTGCCGCTAAGTAGCTCTGTTATCTTGAACACATAGCTTCACTTCTCCGGCTCTCATTTCCTCTTCTGTAAAATCTTCAAGTTGTACCAAAGGATTGCAAAATCCTTCCCAGCTATGATGATTTTTTTCTAATGTGTGTGTGCCAACCTTATGTAGATATTGCTCAACAATATAATATAATTTTCAATATTAATTTTCATCGAGGAGCACATAGTCCGTTCTCTAAAAACTGCAGGTAGCAGGATGTTTCAGTGTTACCATTCATGTCCCCCATTTCTTGCTTTGCATTAAAACTGTGTATTACTCCTAAAAGAGTTCATTGGAAGCCTAACTTTAAATAATGGAGATCCTTGTGTTCTTACAAAAATGTGTAATTAGTATAGTGAGGAAAGGTCTTCAGAATGACCAAAGCTAAACATGCAAATACACGAACAATCCCTGTTCATGCCAAGGCTTAATCCTACCGAGGCCCCACCCTAATTGACCATGTGGCCGGCAGCAAACTGCCTGTTATTGGCTGACTTACACATTTCAATGAAATGGATGACAGCCTGTGAAAAATGACACTCCCCCCCCAAACCCCATGCAGTCATTATATTAGAAAATACTTTAACAGGTTTTAAAGACAACCTTAGCCTTAAGAACAAGATCCTGTCAAGAGCAAATCCTTCTTTCATTTGCTTCTAACCTAAGGGATAGAAGTAGTCAAATGCTCATTATGGTCACCTTGGAAGAAGTCAGCTTTAAAACTGATTGGATCAATTTGCTTGATCTTATTATCTTAGATCATAGCAATTAAAAAAAAAAGAAACTCAAGTAGAATGATAACAGTCCACGATCTGGACAGTCTCATATATTTCTTGTTTTCCTTTTCTTCCTTTTCCCTTGATCTTTATCCTGACCTTTCCTTTCTATCCTCCCATGAAGGTAAAAACCTAAAAGGAAAACAATTAGCTATTTTATTTTTTTCTAACACAGCCACATGCTCTCGTGATAAATGGAACATAACCACACAAAATGACGAATATGACATCCTTATTGCGAGCTCAATTTACTTAATTTTGTGTCTTCCAACTATTAAGACAAGGGATGCTCCTTCTGTAAAAATTAATGGCTGATATAAATTTAGAACAAAAAAGCATAAGGAAAATGTTTCTTCACCCAAGTTATGGCCAACCTGTGGGATTTACTACCCTGGGAGGTTATAGATTTAGTCAATGGACAGATTAGAAAGGGCTAGGTAATTTTATGACCAGCCATAATGCCGTAGTTATGGATACTAAAAGGTAATAGACTCTCATGCTTCATGCACAAGCTGATCATTTTATTTTATTTATTTCTTTTTCCAAGAAGACATAATCTTTTTTAAAATTCTTTATTATTTAAAATATTACATATGGTATTACATATGTCTCCTCTTTCCCCCGTTGACCACCCTCCCCGCCCCCTGCACATCCCTCCGCCGCTAGTGTCTGTGTCCATTGGTTATGCTTATATGCAAGCGCATCATTTTAGGAGCTCTGCAGTAGTCTCTTATTTCACTACTAGAGGCCCGATGCACAAAATTCATGCAAGAGTAGGCCTTCCTTCTCCTGGCTGCCGGTACTGGCTTCTCTCTGGCACCAGGGACCCCGGCTTTCCTCCAGCCGCCAGCAGGTACCTGGGACCCAGGCTTCCCTCGCAGCCCCAGCCTCATCTCGAAGGTCATCTGGAAACATATCCAGTCTAATTAGCATATTATGCTTTTATTATTATAGATGAGGCTCTGAGCAAGTGGCTCCATTCATACAGAAGTTTTACCTCTTTTTGGTAGATGCTGTGAACAGGATACCACATTCAGTTCACATTGTTTTTTGTTTCGTTTTGGCAGTGAAAGCCACAAGCTGCTAATATAGCACCAAAGGAACATGAAATAACAAAATAATTTCTTTTATTCAGTGAATATTTATTGAGGCCCCATCATAAGCTTGTCACTCTTTTGGGTGTTTGCAATATAACAATGAGAAAAACAGAGGAAAATCCCTGCCTTTATTAAACTTACCTCCTAGTGTGGGGAGAGCGATCATAAGCCAAACAAGTAAGAAAATAGGTTACCTTAGAGGGTTTTAAGCATGGAGAAAAATAAAGCAGGGACAGAAAACAGGAAGCAGTTTACAATTTTAAAAGAAGGAAGAGAGCCCAGCCAGCATGGCTGAGTGGTTGACTGTGGACCGATGAACCAGGAAGTCATTATTCGATTCCTGGTCTGGGTTGTGCCCAAGTTGTGGGCTCTATCCCCAGTGTGGAGTGTGCAGGAAGCAGCTGATCCATGATTCTCTCTCCTCATTGATGTTTCTATCTCTCTCTTCCTCCCCCTTCTTCTCTGAAATCAATAAAAATATATATTAAAAGAAGATATTCTGGATACTATGGTTTAGTTTAAGCAAGGGTTTCTAAGACACTTGATTTTATTGTGCTTTGGGCCTACAGAAATAATTAAAATAGTCCTTGAAGTTTTTAGTTAATTGTAAGGCATCCTTATTCCTGATGCCTCCCAAATGGCCATATTTTAGAGGATAAATATTTTGTTATGAGCTCTGGAAAAATAGAGAATACTTGATGATAGAAATGCTGAATACTAATGAGAAACACATAGCTCTTCAGGTACAGTGCAAAAATATTTAAGTTGTTGATGCTAAATTTAAAGTATGTTTAATTTCCAGGCTCTGAGGCTGTGGTTGACTCTGAATTCTATATTCCTAAGCCAATAAATAAATAAGTAAACAAATAAATATTTAAAAAATTAAAGGGAAACCATTTTTAACTTTATATATCCCCCAAAATGTTTCTTCTAAATATGTTTGGCTATCTCTCTCTCTCTCTCTCAGATACTTAAAAGGGTCTGAAACTGTATCCTACTTGCAAGCCAAGAAGTCAGCCTGCCACAGTTTCATGAGCGCTGACAGAAGACATGATACTTCTGGGTCAGAAACCGCGGACAGTTTATTACTCACAGTGCTAGTGGTATCAGCATGTGTATCAGTACCCTGAGACTCGACTCTTGCTGGGCAATGTGAAGAGGATCAGGTGGTAAGTGCACATTCAATGATGAATATTATAGGTGAGCAACCCTGAGTTTAGGGAGCCCAAACTTTTAAAATGGGCAGTAAGCAGGTCTGCTTTTTCCTTCAGAAGGAGACACTGTCTTCCATGACTGAAAGCAAAACCTGCTCTTTGCTCCAGAATGAGAAGTTATCTGCATCTCCTTTGGCTGTTTGCTACACATATTTCCTAAAAAAGATAGCTCAGAGTGCTTCTGCTTGTAATAGGTGCAGAAATGTGAGAGAGCCATGCAGAATTGTCTCCCAACACTCAACTCTCTGGAGTCCCAAGAAACTTTAGGGCAAGGGTGTGGAACATCCGACCCCAGGGGTGAAATCATTTAATCTGGTTCTGCCAAGGCATTAGGGTGAGTTAATTAAATCCTTGACCAAATAGAGCAGGCTGATTTTTAAGTTGATAATTTTGTTATCAACTGCAAATGATGTTATAAATATCCAAATGGCCCTTGGCAAAAAAAAAAGGTTCCCCACTCCTGCTTTAGGACATCCTACCAGCTTGACATAATGGGTAGAAACAGAAGTTATGCCCTGTGATTTGAGGCGTCTGTGCTTCAAATTAAGTACATATCATAACTTATTTTACTACTATAACTTCAGTCCTTTGACTCAAGCTTTAGGTCTACCAATGAGCTTTCTCTAATTACAATAACTGCTGGAAGTAATTTCATCTTATCCCCTCCATATTGAGTAAATAGAGGTTGAGCGTTATGTGGGAAGAATATTTCTGAACTTGGAATTAGATGTGATCTTGAGGCCTGGTTTTGCCATTGCCTGCAATGGCCCTCAATTTCTCTGTCTATTAAATATTAAACACTAGAAAACAATGGATAAATACTATAAAGACTTAGAGAGAAAATGCTTACCAAGTTAAAATTCTATATGTGTCAAAACATGAGGGTAAATGTGTTTTCAGATATGTGAGATCTCTACAGAATTATTGCCCCTGTACTTTTTTTTCAAAAAAAAAAAAAAAAATGGATGGAGATGCTCCATGACATGAATAAGTAAAATGAGAAAGAGGGAGGCATGAAATTAAAAAGATTAAGGACCTAACACAGGAAGGAGGCAAAGGGAATTCCCAGGATGATGGCAAAGGGAAACCCCACAATGGTAGGTGTCCAGCAGCCTAGAGAACAGTTAGTCCAGATCATAATGGAAAGACAGAGGAGTCCACAGGGATGTCACCAAGAAACAAATTACACTGACGGATTACATGAGGTGTTTGACTACACTGAGAGGAGTTTTCAGTTCTAATGGAGAGTTTGAGAATGAGTTGATGATAGGTATGTAGAAAATCAAGCAACCAAAAAAAAAAAAAAAAAAAAAGGAGAAAGTAAAAACTCTCAGGAAATAAAAAGTTATACAAAAGATATCATGATAGTGCACGACTGAGCTATAGATTCATAATTAGGTAAACTTTAATTATGGCTTTAACCTAAATGTGTGTGATGGTGTGTTGGGAAGATGGAGAGGGGAAATGTGTGCGTGTTTTTGAAGGAGTGTGGGGATGCGCATTAAGAGAAGTGGTTCCCCGTGTTCCATAGAAGGAAGTAGATAAATAATGTTTAAAATTCAAAATCAAGAAAAAACAACAACACAGTACAAGCACTTTATTTATAAAATGGAAAGAAACATCAAAAGAAACAGCTGAAAGAATTGAAAGTGGACAACTCAAGGAAACAGGACCAGAGGTTGGGAAGGGGTGAGCTGGAGGACTGCTCTTTGTCATGTTTTACTTTTTAAACGATGTGCATGTATTACTTTGATCAAAATTAAAATGAACTTCAACATGTAATGCATTAATTGGCCCATGGCCAGTTAAATGTTTAGCAGAGATTAGTTGAAATTAGAAATGGGATGGAGCCTGGTGGAATAAAGGGGCGCATACCAGAGAGCAGAAGGTGAGGCTATTAGAAGAGGCGAGATTTATATTTCTAGTTCGGTTACAATCTTTTTCTAGGGCCAACCGTGGCTACATCTTTGATCTCCCATCATAAGCTCTGTTAGTGCATTAATCACCTTCAGAAGCTGTGTAACTTGTACGGGACACTAAGGTCTACATGGCAAGACTCTACTCCAGCACACCAAATGCTATCACCGCGGCCTGAGCCAGTTAATGCATCTTTGCTGAGTGCCTCTTTCAAGCATCCAGGGGCACTCTTTACATTTCTGTTGGTCTATGGAATTTAAATTACCAGTCTCCCGGGTAAAGATGATGTCCAATTCAACATTCTGAATTGCATCTAGCAATTGTTATTGCCCAATAAATATTATGGCAGTAATGCTTAGAGGGTTGGGATGCTTGTAGCTTCGACAAAACTGTTGCCAGTTGTGTGGGAATTAGCTCAAACCATGGTCATATTTCTAGCTGACTCTCAAGCGCTGAGCCTGTGTTAGACTGCTTATCATGGGGTACTTCTGCCTCACTTCTCAGCATAGTTCAGCGAATGCAGGCCTCGGAGCTCTGTGATGGCTGCAGCGTCTGCTTTATGGATTATATGCAGATTTGTAATCTGTACAAATGTGCCGGGGAGGTGGATGGAAGGAAGAGAGATTGGTGTAAGAAAGCTATACTCTGTTAGAATTGCCGAACTTCCACATCCTCTTTGTGGTTTATTGCTAAGGAATTTGGGCAGCTATGACGCACGGAGCACAGTGCTGGACACGGTAGATATACAGAGCTACAAAGAAGGCATATCACAACATCTCAAGGAATTAACAGTTTTGATGGAGAGACAGAGCTTTGAATATTAATTGTAGTATCAGACAGAATGCTCTTTGGAGTCCAGGGATCTAGATTTCAATTCCCTGCTTCCCAACCGCCTGACTTTAAACAGGTAAATCTTGTAGAGGTCTCTACAAAATGGCATAATAAGGGTGATGCTTAAGGGGGTTAATGCTTGCTTAGAAAGTTTCTAGCATATAGTAAAGCCTTAATAATAACAATAGTAATAATAAAATACCTTAAATTTTATTATAAACAAGGAAAATGTCATGGGAGCAAGTCAGAAGTTCCAACTGATGGTATTGGATAAAGGTAACTAAGGAATGCCAATTGAACTGAGCAGTAGAAGATGAACAGGAAGAAGGGATAGACGGAAAGGGATAGTATTTTAGCAATTCAGACCCAGAACCGTATGCAGGATGACACAGCGATATGGCTGTTTTTATGCTTGGGGGAGTCTGTAATGAGAGGGAATGCTGAAAGTGAAATGGATCCAAGTTGGAATGCACCTGGAATGCCGTAGGGAAGGAACTCAGATGTGTGCTGTTGGTAGGGAGAAAGGTTAAGAAGCTATTAGTTGTTGCCTAATTACAAGTAGATGAGGAGGGCACGCGTGAGCTTTTCTGTGGACACTGGGGATGTGGAGGAAACAGTAGATACTCCCCCCCCCCCAAATCCTGGAAGGATTGTGTCACCATTTGACTAACTTGGAACCCAAGAGAAAATCTGGTTTACAAGAAAAGCAATGATTTCTGTTTGGGAAACTGGTGATTGTTTTAAGTTCTCAAGCCTATAAAAAAATTATTTTCTCCAGAACAGGTTCCTTAAATCAATGATTATAGGAAAGCTAAAGCTTTGTGTCGCTCCAGAGCAATAACATGAATAATTTGACTTTCAAGTGGCCTCCTATGTGCCATGCCAGGAAGTCGTATACTATGTAATGAATTATGTTATGTGCTTTCAGCACAAGGATCCATTAGCAATATTAGCATGTCAGATGCTCTCTAAAACCCTCAACGTCCCCTCCACCTTAGCAGGAAGGTATGATCACTGACATTTCAGAGGAAGAGTATCTCTTCACATATTGTGTTTACTCAGCTCTGTGTTGTTTAGAAGTACCTCCGATGCACATTTAAAGAATTTATTACTGGCTTATCTTTAAGGCATGCACCAAGAGCTGTTAGGAAACATTAACATAATGCTAAATTAGGCTGAAAAGTCAGCAAATTGAATGTAGAACAATATCTTCCTTTTAGATGGCAGCCCTACTACTCTCCTCACCCACAGTTTGATTCACCCTGGGATGTACCCTTGAATTCAGTGAGTATTGTACATGCCTTAGCCTGGAAGTAAGAGAAATAACAATTCCCTTACAATGTTTTTTCATATTCATTATTACAGTTCTAGTTAGGGTGATTTCTATTAAGGGTACTAACTGTGACCTTGAACTCTGAAGGTTTAGGAAGATGAGCTGGCCAGGAACTTGGATGAAGGCGTTTAATGGAACTGAGTGGTTCCCCACTTCTATTGAGACACATATGCCTGCGTTATGAATCTGTCCTCAAAGATTAAATAAGTTTAGATAATAATCAGATATTTTCCCACTAGTTTACAAAACATCTTAACCGCCCGCCCTCCCCACACACCCACCCACACACACATACACCCACAACCACACACACACAATACTTCTAAGGTCAATGTGAAAACACCAGAGGCCTTTCTGATAATTGTCAAGTATCTCATATTATTTCCCTGCTGGGCTCTCTTTTTTTTTTTTTTTTAAATTTATCTTTATTGTTCAGGTTATTACAATTGTTCCTCTTTTTCCCCCCATAGCTCCCCTCCTTCCATTTTCCACCCCAACTTCTGACCTTGCCCCCCCACTGTCCTCATCCATAGGTGTACAATTATTGTCCATTCTCTTCACACACCCCCAACACCCTTAACCCCCGAAAATTGTCCAT
>PVJC01020256.1:0-29333 GCA_004026665.1 Murina feae
CATTCAGTTTTTTAATATGTGGTATACAACACACCTGCATTTACTTTCAGCAGTATTTTGCTCTATCATTTTAATTTTCCTTAAAAAGTTATCAGTTATAGCTATGTTTGTTATATTGATTAAAACATTTTATTTATAATACTTTGTTTCTAAATAATTTGAATAAAATCTACTTAAAATTTTGAAATATCATGTTATTGACAGCATAGATGACTAGATTTTTACTTCAGTAATAATAACTAATTGTGCCTATTCTTTTTTAAACATACTTGAGCCTTTAGAATTTTAGCTATGGACGCTATGGTTTACAAAAAAAAATTCACAGTTTGGTTTTGATAAAAGAGCTAAAGAAGTTAGAATAGGTTCTATAAAGAGAATATCTTTTACTTGACAAAATGAAAAATAAATTTTTAGCTTTGGGAATAACCTCTTTCCTCAAACTAACATTTGTAGCATTTTAAATCTTCATGATATAAAAATGCAGAATATAATTTCCTTCATTTCAACTAAATTCAGGGTAAATTTTATAATACAGTTGGAGTAACACACTGTTAATTAGCACATTATAAAATAGTTATTCTGACACTTTAAAGAACTTACTTGATACAGTATTCATTGTACAGTAAGCATAATGAATTACTTTGCAGTAGCATTTTTCCAAATATTTAGAGCAAATACAAAGATCAGATGTTTGTTTTTTTTTAATAGTATATATACGAGAAACCAATAATATATTCATGTTGCATTCAATAAAATGCCCAGCCAATATGAATACCCTATCTTCTAGAGATGCCATTCAGCCAAATTAGAATTCAAAGTCTATCCTACTGTCCAGAATAAATATTAATACAGCTATAAAACAATACTTGAAAGGAACATAACATATTGTTTGTTTGCATTTGGTAAGGTACTGAATAACCTGTCATTATATAGTTCTTTTCCTTATCTTGCACACACAGACATGTAGACACACCACACACCCACACATACCACACAAGACACGTAAGCAAACCCAAAATAACTTCATTGCATGCAATTACAAAACTCACCATTTTCAAACTAAAGTTAGATTATCAATTTCCTTATTGAGAACTATGTTTTCTGAAACTATTCAACTTGAACAGTGAAGGTTTTGACTTTGTTGATCACCTTTTCAACTCAGAAGATTCTATGTGAATCATATCTAGATTGGCAATTGCATATTGAATGTAAATTGTTAGAAAACAGGATTATTGGAAAAATATGCTGCCAAGATAAAGACAATGAATACCCTTAGATGACAAGTAAATAGCAGTTGCTGATACCTTGACATTGGTAGCGATATTATTGTTGTTTTCTTTTGGTTTATGTACTGTCTTTCTACTTTGCATTTATTTTTATGTTTATTTATATTTTATTTAAAATTACATTTTTGGGTGACATGATACATGATCTGCAAATTGCATCATATTCCCGCCACACCAAGTCTAATCACCTTCCATCAGCAAGTATTGACCCACATTACCCTTTACCAGCTTTCACCCCTCTTCCCTCAGGTAACCACCATGTTGTTGTCTATGACTATGAGTTTCAGTCATATATGGGATATTTTTATACTTTTTTAGCTATTAAAAATAACCAGTATTTTGAAACTTGTATTATAGTCTCAGCTGACTGCCTTGGCAATATGTTGTTATATTCTTTGAGTGTGCTTGACTAGCTGACTATTTTCAAATATAATTTTCAGAAGAAACAATATATGTCAAATTAAAGATATAAGCTCAATGCTGCATGTAAGTGAATTAATACTCTGATACCTATTGCTGAATAACAAACCACTCTTCAATTTAATGGCATAAAACAGCAACTGTTGGTCTGAAAGACAGAAAAGGCAAACTGTGGAGAGAGCTTGTCTCTGCTCCATGATGTATAGACAAAAAGTGCAACCCTACTTGGACCACATTTCATGGTAAAAGAAAAGAGTAAGAAAGGTAGCAAGGGTGTGTTGTGGTTCGTAAACATTTTGCTCAGTATTACTCATCTGTCGTTGTGTAATTCAAGTCACTTGGCCAAACCCGCCTTCCGTGGAGAGAGGATGTCTTCTCCCCGCACCCAGAAGCACTGCAAGCCAGGTGGTAATGGGCAGGAATGAACCACTTATTTGCTGGTGGGAGTAATAGACTCTGTCTCATATTAAAATATGTACATTTTTAATTTAGTCTGATAATTCTTAAGGCCACATAGCTTTGGGATCTACTGTTCTAGGCTCAAACCCTAAATAAACTCAAAATATCACAGATTATATTTTATAAGGAATTCCTTTTGAGGTAACTCAATTTGCTCTCTCAATGATATCTGTAGAGTCATGAATAAGCCCTTGCCAACAACAACAACAAAAAATACAACATACAAATTATAAATCTTCCATAATGGAAAATGATGACTGATGCCAATTTCTGCACTCGACTCCAAGATCAAACTGACAATTCATTACCCGGCTGTCTCACAGCACTCTAGGTTTTTTAGAAGAAAAACTTCTGTAGGGCAGTGTATGTGTTTAAGCAAATATTTATTTGTGGCTCTTTATTTTAATTGCAGTTGTTTATGCCCCACAAATGATTGCTTCAACTGAAAAGTGGAGGGCCTGAAGGAATAAAAAGTGTCAGACACTCTGAGAGTGTAAGTAACAATGAAAGGAAAAAGTGCTCTGAACATTGAATAATGACAACCTAATTAATGCTGGTAATGATGAGGTTGTCCACGATACTGTTCGGTTATCATTAACAAATCGTATTATCCCCTTCTCCCTGTAGCAGCCTCTTGAAGCAAACTACATGGCAAATTCTTTTGACGGAAGGCAATTTCTTTTCTCCATCCCCTCCTTAATTCTATAATGAAATCCTAATGAACACTAAAGGTGTCTGTGAGTAGTACAATAATCATCTATTGTATTACTGATTGAAAAGAGCTCGCTATATATTCAGAGAGATATAAAGGATCTGATTTTCAAACAAATAGTTTTGATAGGCAGATTCAGGACAAATTTAAATTGTATTTAATTATGCTGCTGTGCAGTGTTCTTACAACAGTTTTTCATGTGTCAAGTTAATATCTTTAAGAACTATTCTAATGTGTGGAATCTATTTCCTGATTAGCTAAATCCATTTCAATAGTGTTTCTACATATCAGTACCCTGGAAATAATGACATAATGATAGTCTAGGAAGTCAAAATATTGTCCTAAATAAAACCTTTAAGGGTCAAGTTTTGGAACATATGTGCCTATGGCAGTGTTGGGGGGAGGGGCAGGGAAAGTCTTCTAGCATTAATTTAATGGCCTTTCTAAAAATAAAAATAAATTGAGTTTTCATGCACTCTCAATCACCTTCAGGCTTAAACTCAGTTTTGCAAAGGAAACATGCATATTATGAAAAATGTGCTGTTTCAGGTGTTTGTTATGGCATCTCTAACCTACAGAACAACTTGCTGCAGCCAAGAGCTTGAGGCCCATGACCTGACCACCTGTGCATATCTCATCATGTGTGTTCACTGCACCTTCACAAGGTTAACAGGGAAAAGTAGGAATTAATCCAAAGAGTTTTATCCAGAAGAGAAAACAAAAATGATTTTTAAAAATTAGATTCAAAAATAAACTCACTTGGAAAATTATTGCCACATGGCTCACAGCTAATAATTCACTAGACAATTTTGACCTTTTTGCATTCTATCTTTATAGCTCAGTAGCCTCAAAATATGATTTCCATGAATTTTAACATTTTGGTGCTATTTCCCCTTTTTATTAGTTCTTTCTTCAATTCATTTTTTGTGTCTGACTACATATGTTTTTGGTTCCACCTTAGCCCTAGTAGTTCCTTCAAAGCTACTTTCTATCCAAACAATAACAAATTTTATAAAGCTTGATAGAACACACAACAGGCAAGTGACCCAACAGAGGATCTTTCAATGGGACTACATTGTATTTCACATTTGTTAGTTTCTTTCCTTCTTTTTTTAAAAATATATTTTATTAATTTTTTACAGAGAGGAAGGGAGAGGGATAGAGAGTTAGAAACATCCATCAGCTGCCTCCTGCACACCTCCTACTGGGGATGTGCCCCCAACCAAGGTACATGCCCGTGACGGGAATCGAACCTGGGACCTTTCATTCCTCAGGCTGACACTCTGTCCACTGACCCAAACCAGTTAAGGCTAGTTTTTTTAACTTACAAGATGAATGACAGAGTGCATTCAAGTTTGGCAATTAATATAGTTTGTTAATACCGTTTTAACTTGATTTTGTGGTTATTAATCTACCATCTTGAAACCACAGGTCATTCACTTGAAGTTTTAAATTGCATATCTTCTGTGATTACCCTGATTTCATTCCACAATTGACAAATCGTTAGGTCAAGTTAACAGAATCAATATAGAAAAAAAATATATGTGTGTGTGTGTGTGTGTATTTCCAAGAACATTTTCCTCTAAATTCCTTTATTAGATTTGTATTCTTGTGTAGGATAAAAAGATAATACACAGGAACACTTAAAGGTACCCTTTGATTATGGAAATAATTATGCCTATCTAATTATTAGGAATGAAGTCAAAATGAAGTAAAACTCACTATACAAAGACATGATTTATCAAATACTCATAAAATAAGAGGTTAATCAGCATTTAAAGTACCATTTTTAAATGTGTGGCTGAGAACCACAGAAACACTGAAGTACAATCAAGGTGATGAGGGTGAAATCTCTTCTAGTCAGTACTAGAATATGATTGTAATTAAGGAAGGTGGGACTCAATCAAATGTATTATAAACTTGTCAAAAGAAAGTAACTAGAGAAATATACTTGAAAAGACAATTCAGAAACGTGAAAATACAAGTGATTATGGAATAAAATTGCAAGATCAGCTAATAACTTAATAATTTGAATAATAATGAGTTATTTTTACTTATCAAATTGTCAAAGATTACGAATAGAAAAATACCAAATAAATGTTTGCAAATGTTCAACAAGGAAAGTTATCCCTTAAATTACTGTAATCTAATATTTTCCATATTCTGGAATGCAGTTAGTAAAATTTCATTAATACTTTTAAATATATTATTGTATTTTAATGTTTTTTAATTCTATGAAGAAGGTGTCCCAAACATGTATAAAATTATATATGAATTTGCAATTGTAAATTTTATAAATAACTGAAAACAGATAACTAGCTAAAAATATTTTTATAATTGTACATGTATTATTCAATTATGTTTTTGTTACATTTACCTATATGAACAGAAAAAAAATTAGTTGAAAATGCCAAAAGATTAAATGTTATATTTTTGACAATAATTTATTTCATTAATGAAAGAAATAGCAAAATTGTAAAGTTGATTTAAAGGAAAATTAGAGAAATTAAGGACTATATAATAAATCAGCAGGAAAGACATATTGAAATAAATTATTAAGTTAGAGACAAAAGTGGTTACAATCCGACTGGTCAATAATCCTCTAACCTATGATGGTATCTTTTCTAGAGAACATTAATTATTTGCATGTCTGAGAGAAAAAATATCTATTTGAGGATATGTACCTTCAGTCCTAAATCATAGTAATTCTAACACTAGAAAGATCCTTATCAACAGGATGAAGTACAGTATTGAAAGAACATGCAAACATTATTTTGCTTATGTTTTAAGCTTTGAATAGTGTTTAATTGGCATATATTAGTTTAAGGTGTGCAACATAATTATTTAATATTTGTGTATATTGGGAAACTAGTGGCCCAGTGCACAAAATTCATGCACATTAAAAGGGGATTAATTAGAGGAAACATTTTAATATTGCTATTTGCCCTTTCTCAATAATAGAAGTGTCAGGGATGAAAGAAAATTAGTAAAATATATATGCAATCATCCTCCTGTCAGAGTTTGGGGTGCACCATGAAACCCAGAGTCAAGTTCCTGCCCACCCATGTGTACCTCAAAATCACATGAGACCCAGACCCAGCCGACCCCACTCTTGTCAAGCCCTGCCAGGCAGGGTTGCAGCCTCAGTTCCCCCATCAAGCCCCATCAGACAGTTGGCACAGCCTCAGGGTCCCCATCAAGCCCTGTTGGGCAGGGGTTGCAGCCTGAGGTCCCCTAACCCTGCACCATGACGGGAGGCACACCTTGAGGTCCCTTATCAATACCTATTGGGCTCGAGCCATGTCCTGAGGTGCCCTGTCAAGCCCCATGGGGGGTTTGGGGAGGGTACAGCCTCAGGTCCCTGCTGATTGCTCATTAAGGCTCGTTATAGGAACTTGGCCTCCACTGTGGGTGCAGCCATCTTGTGTTATAGAAATCCTGCCTCCGCTGTGGTGAGCACTGCCATCTTTATGGCAGAGTGATGGTCAATTTGCATATTCCTGCTTTATTATATAGGATAATCACCACAATAAGTGTAGTTAGCAAATGTCACCAAAAATAGTTACACATTTTTTTCTTGTAATAGGAACTTTTAAGATTTACTCTTAGCAACTGTCACACATACAATTCAGTATTATCGACTGTAGTCATGATGCAGCTCATTACCTCATGACTTATTTATTCTGTAACTGCATGTTGATACTTTTTAATCCCCTTCGCCTATTTTTAATTAATTTTATTGGGGTGACATTATACAGATATTGTATTGTATGTTCACCACCCCAAGGTCAAGTCTCCTTCCAATCACATTTATCCCCTTCTATTTTTACCCTCCTCTAACTCCCTCAAACCCCCTTTTACTCTGGTAATTACCATTTTGTTGTCTGTTAATTATTTTTTCTTAATCCCTTCAACCTTTGCACCCAGTCCCCCAACCCCTCCCCCTGACAGCTATAAGCTCGCATTCCTTACATGTCTGCTTATGGTGCTGGGTGTTAGTAGGTGATGGCTATCATCTCAGGGTGATGGGTTAATTTGAACACTTGTCTCCAGCAGATTGGCCTAAATGTATACACATAGTGGCAGTTGCAGGGTTTCCATGAGTAGCAAGCTCCAGTGAAGAAATACTCTTCAATATCTACTTACATCATGTTGGCTATCGTCTTACTGATCAAAGCACAGGGCTACATCCAGAGTCAGCATGCAACGGTACTAATCAAGCACATGGATTTAGGAAGAAATAATCAGGGAGCACTATTGCTAAAATCTACCTTACTCTTCTATTTTATTCTACATATACCATAATTTACTTATCCATTATTCTGTGGACAGACATCTAGATGGTTTTGGGGATTTTTTTCTTGTGATTAGTGCTGTTATGAAATCTTTTTAATAGGTGCAAGAAATTCTGTTAGATATATAACGGGAGTGGGATTGCTGGGGAAGTATGTGAATGTATACGATAGTGAATTTTTCCCCCATTAAGATTGTCCCGGTTATACTTTCATTGGCAATGTGGGGACAGAAAATTAGAACACATCAGCAACAACACCCACTGTAGTTTTTTTTTAGAGAGCTATCATTTTGTCTTCATTATTAAAAATATCACAATTAAATTACATAGTAACAAGTACAATTATAGTTAAGTAAAGAATCAACTATGTGGAATTTAGAAAAGGTGAATGCCAGAGCATATAATTGTTTGCTCTGTATTTTATTATTCATTCACAAATGTCTATTAAGTACATTATAGACACTATGTTAAGGGATAAAGATAATTTACTTTTTAAAAAATGAATAATTGTTGCCTTCAAGGCTATAATGGTTAATTTTGTGTCAACTTGACTGGCCATGTGGTACCCAGATTAAACTTATTTTGGGGTGTCATTGAGGGTATTTCTGGGTGATATAAGCATTTGAATCTGTAGGCTCACTAAAGTAGGTTGCCCTCCCCAATGTGGGTAGGCATGAGGGCCCTAAAGAACAAAATACAGCAAAAATGAATTCACCTCTTTTTGCTTCCTGCCTGCCTAGTTGAGTTCAGACATCTCATCTCATTGTCTCCAGATCTCAGAATGGGATACTTAAAAAAAAAAAAAAAATTGGATGACTGTTTTATCTGTGCTGTTTCCAGGAAGGGACATATATTAATTCAGTTGACATATATTAATTCAGTTAATCCTCACAATATTCCTATGAGATGGACTATTTTCATCTCCATTTTACAGATAAGAAAACTGAGGTAAAATTTAAATATTTTGTATAAGATCAACCAGGTAATATGTGGTGGAGTCAGGATTTAAACCCAGGATTTAACTTCACCTCTCTACCTCTTAATTCTGCTAACCATTTCTAAGAAGGTAGCTAAAGCAAATATGGAGGTCAACACACCAATTAGATTAACATATAATAGAAGTTTGTTCATTTGGACTTGGGCCTGACCTATTTGATAGCATCTCAGAGGTTTTTATTCATTAACTGCCAAAGAACACAGTAATTGAAAAATACACTGTCATGCCGAAGAATTGTTTTTTTCCTTTGGCTTTTAGTCAATTACTAGGGGCCCGGAGCACAAAATTTGTGCACTGGGGGGGGGGGTTCCTCAGCCCAGCCTGCCCCCTCTCACATATTGGGAGCCCTCAGGGAGTATCCTACTGACAGCTTAGGCCCACTCCCTGCTCCCCTTGGGAAGCAGGCCTAAGCCGCAGTCTGGCCTCCCTTTATGGGAGGTGACCAGGCTAATCAGGGGAAGCCACCAGCCCCATCACCCCACTGCTGCAGCCGCTGCCAGTCACCACAGCCTCCAAGGTGTTTCATCAACATGGACTCCAGTCCCTTCACCATGAAACAACGACAACTTTCTTTAGGCATTTTCAAGATGTGTCCTTCATAGGATATGACATTTCTTTCTTTCTTTTTTTTATCCTCACCTGAGGATATATTTCCATTGATTTTTAGAGAATGTGGAAGAGAAGGGAAAAACAGAGAGAAACATCAAAGTGAGAGGAACACTTTGATTGGTTGCCTCCTGCATATGCCCTGACCTGGGCCCTGGACAGGGAGGAGCCTGCAACCTAAGTACATGCCCTTGGTCAGAATTAAACCCAGACCCTGCAGTCAACAGGCTGAGGCATTATGCACTGAGCCAAACCGTCTAGGGCAGGATATGACATTTCTTAGCCCTCTAGCAATGGACCTTCATTTTTTTTCTCCAAGAGTGTGGTGGAAAAACCCTAGATCACCTTTTTGGATTCTTATTACCCAAGTTACTAAGAATATGACCAGTGGCATACAGAGAGCTTAGCCAATGAGCATTAAGAAAAGGTATTTCCTCGTAGTTCACTTCAATCCCAGCTGCACCCCTGCCCAGGCCTGTAACCTCTGGCCGAGGATGCAGGCCTGGACAGGGGACCCCCAAGCTCCTCTGATCGCCAGCTTCCAGAGCCCAGGCCTCTGGATCACCAGCTTTGATCCTGCCACCTGCCATTGTTGGCTCTGCCCTTGCCTAACTACAGCCTCTGGCCAAGGCTACAGGCTAGGGCAGAGGACCCCCAGGCCCCTGCCATCACCAACTTCACCCTTGAGTCTCTGGCCAAGACTGCAGGCCTGTGCAGGGGACCCCCAAACCCGTGCTTAGCTGGCTCCACCAGTGTCCAGAACCCTGTAATCACAGGCTCCGCCCCTGCCCCTCCAATTGTTGGCTCTGCAGAGCCCAGGCCCCTGCGATCTCTGGCTTTGCCCCACCCAGGCCTGAGGCCTCTGGACCAGGCCTTATGCCTCAGTAGGGCACCTTCATACTCCTCTGATCACCGGCTCTGCCTCTGCCCCCTCCGATCACCAACTCCACCCTTGCCCATGCCTGAGGCCTCTGACGAAGGCCTCTTCCCTGGGTAGAGGACCCCCAAACCCTTCTGATCACCTGTTCCACCCCTCGGCCCCCCCGTCTCATCTGCCAATTGCCTGGCTAACAAGCCTGACCACTTCAGTGGCGGGGCTGAGCTGGACTTGGGTGCCGCCATCATGTGGCCATGGGGGAAGCCATATTTGTGACAGGGTGACACCTAATTTGCATATTACTCTTTTATTAAATAGGATGATTTGACAGAGAACAAGTTTTTTTATATATACATTTAATTCTGGCTAGCTTAAATCAGAGTCATTGTTCTTTACTTTATGTGAAACAAATATATAAAAATAAACATATATATTCATATATATATTACATATTACTTGTAATATATAATATAACACACAAACACATATCCCCACACTAGGTAAAGATCTCTCATTTTGCATTCTTTATCATGCATTTACTTTTCTAACAGCAGCTAAAATTACCCCTTTTAAGTAAAGAGTGGTCTTGGTGGAACAGTAAATTAAAATGCCCTACTTTTGACTATGGGAGACAAAGGAACAACTGGAAGTGGTTTTTTGTTTGGTTGGTTTGTTTGTATTTTTAACCACTGAGGTACAATTAAAGCAGAGTCTTGCGAATGACACCCCAAGTATAATGAAGCTTGCTGCTATGAAATCACTGATGGATAATTTGCAATCCAGAGGAACCATACACTATCAGTAGTACACTGCTCACTATAGCAAAGTATTCTTCATTTATTACAATAATGCAACTTTCTATGGATAGTCATACAAATACAATTTTATAAGATTTCCACTGATTAGATGTATCTAGTATTTTTGATGTTCACATACACTAAACTATAAATAGTATAAAGATTTAAGTGCAGTATATTTTATGCCAATCCAGAACCTATTTCTCCATTCACCTAATCTCTATCTCTTCCTTCTTGATATCCAAGCTAAATTATATTTTCCCGTCTCCGATGTACTTAGGTATAGTTGTGTGCCTAAACTATGATCAATCTAATCTAATAAAAATGTAATATTAAAATTAACCATCTCTTTGGGACGCCTAAGCCACACCCACCAGCCAATCAGAGTGACTGTATGCAAATTAGCCCAGCCAAGATGGCAGAGGCCCACTGCACACCGGGGTCCAGCAGGGCAGAGAGGCAGGAGGAGCAGGGCAGGAGGAGCGATCAGGCCCCGAGCTGTGGCCTGGGAATAGACTGATCACGGGGGCAAGCACACGCAGTGGCTTAGCCCACAGTCGGTCTATTCCCAGGCCCAGCTGCAGGGCCGGGAGCCAGCCATCCAGGCCCCAGTGAGGGCCTCTGATTGGTTCCAGGCAGGGGTCTCCTATGATAGGCCCCTGTCTCCCTTCAGAGATGAGGTGAACCCCCAGGATCCAGGAGACGGAGAGATGGGCAGGAGGCAGATGGAGGGAGCATCAGCCAGGGAGAGTTTGGGGGGAAGTAACCAGGTGGGGGAGGGGTGGAACAGGATGGAGGGAAGAACTTTATAAAAGAGTCTGTGGACAACAGTGTTAAAAAAAGGATGCATGAGTGAACTGTAGGGCCTATAATGAAAACCAAGTATAGTTGTATACTGGGGACAGATTTTAAAAGTACCAGTCAGAAAAGAAAAAAAGATAAATGATAGTGGATAATTAGGCAAGTAGATATATAGGTATTAAAACAGTGGAAGTAGGTAGAAAAGAACGTATGGCAAAGGTAAGATGAGAGAAAAAGAGGGAGGGAAGAAAAGTTATAAAGGGGGAGCTGATAGAGCTTAAAAGGAGAATGGGAAGAAGGAGGGAATGGGGGAGGGAGTAAAGCAGGTCAGAGGGAGGAAGTGAAGAAAAAAATTAAGGTGGGAAGGAAGGAAAAGGGGAGAGTGGGCAAGGTAAAGATAAAGGAAAGAAGGAATGTGGGAAGGGAAGGAGGGTAGTAGAAAAATGGGAAGAATGATGATGGAACAGAAGTAGGAAATAAGGAGGAAAGAAAAGTTTATAAATGATGAGTCAGTAGGAAAAGTGTTACATAAAGAAGAAAAATTGTGTGAGAGGAAGAAGCCAATAAGGAAGTCAAATACAATTGTGTGTGAAGGGGATAAGATTAAAAAAGAAAGCTAATAGGGGTGACCAGGCTGGCAGGGGAGGGCAGTTAGGGGATCAGGCAGGCAGGTATGCAGAGTGGTTAGGGCAGGCAGGCAGGTTAGCAGTTAAGAACCAGAGGTCCTGGATTGTGAGAGTCCCCAAGAACTTCATATTAGAGAGGGTACAGATCAGGCTGAGGGACCACCCTCCCCCCCCACTCGTGCACGAATTCATGCACGGGGCCCCTAGTGAAATGATAAAAAGTAAGGTTGTCCATCCCCAGGACTCAGTGATAAAACTTTCCATGTAAGACCTCTTTCCTCTTCTAGCTATCACTTATTATTGATTTCTAGAGTAACCTTACAAGTTAGATAAGTTGGCAGATCCATCATTAGCCTGAATCCCTATTGGCAGTATGGCCATTTACACTTGCTATTCCCTCTCCTGAAAGCTCTTCCCAAGACATTCCATGCCTTTCAATACTGCCTTAGGTTTCTGCTGAAATACTTTATCAAAGTGGCAGCCATTCTGGAAGATACCCTGTGTCCCCCTCTCCCGATTCAGTTTTGTTCCATAACATTACTTTCTCGCTCACTTTTTCTTCTCTCTGCATGCTAGAATATATGCTCCAGGAGGAGAAGGATTTCTTTTCTTTTCTTTTTTTTTTTTGTTGAAATCTTCAGCAGAGGATATGTGGATATGTTTTTATTGATGAGAGAGAGAGAGAGAGAGAGAGAGAGAGAGAGAGAGAGAGAGAGAGAGAGTAAAGTGAGAGAGAAACATTGACTGGTTGCCTCCCATACTCTCCCCAACCAAGGATCAAACCTGATATCTAGGTGTGAGTCCTAATTGGAAGTTGAACCAACAAACTTTTGGTGTATTGGATGATGCTTCAACCAACTGATCCACCTGGCCAGGGCAGACTTTTTTATTTTTTTTAATATTATGTAGCCAGAGCCAAATAGAGTGCTATAATATTTATGGAATGAATGAATGCATCAATGAATGGCAATCAGGTTTTGTACCTGAAAATCAAAATCAAAGCTTCACATGTAGTAAAAAGACTCATGAAAAAATAAATCCATATATATAATTTTAAAAATATGAATGCTACATTTTCAAAAACAACATAAGTACAATGAGAAATAAAGAGAAAAAATCCTGCCCTTAGAAGACAGAATTAGAAGATGAATGAGGAAAAAACACATGAGAAATGATGGAGAATAATTATAAGAAAAGTTCAAAGGAAGATTGGTTTAAGTATTACTTTTAAATTTCTCTGTTTTGATTAGCTGGTGATTCTTGTTCCATCAGATCAATTACAAAGCTGGAAGAAAGGTGAGGGAAAGAAAAAGAAATACTAGACACTTAAATTATAACCCAGAAAAAAGGTCAAAGAAATTCGGGTTAACTTTGTATTTATTAAGGTTGATGAAATATTCAAAGAACTGAAAGCTCTAAAACAAAAAGAAAAGTCTTTTCCACATTGATGCCAAATTCAAATTGGTGCCCAGAGGAATAATAAAAATGCCATTTTTCTAACGAAAAAAACAAATTCAAAAATAAAACTGACTGCAATAGAACACGGCCATCCATGTGACTGAATACCCATTTTGTGGACCTGCTTCCTCCTTGTGTTCCTGAGCAGTGACAGTGTTAAATATCACCCACAAGATTAGAATTCAGTGGAACAGTTCCAGCTAACTTGAAATTAGTTGTGATAATGGGAGAAAGAAGCTTCTGGACAGACTTAAAGCTTCATTTATCTGCAAGTTCTGCATTTTTTAATCAAAACTTTGTAAGAACTTAAAAGGTTTTTCAAGGAAAGGATAAATATAGTCTTCACCATTTCTTAAATTATCTTATTTACATTTCTTAAATAACCTCTTACAGCTACAAAGAATGATGAAAGCTAGATTTGTAAGGTCTGGGGAAAGAAAAGAGAAAACCATCTGAATATCTGTGTAAATACTAAATATATGACTTTTTTTAAAAAAGTATATTTTATTGATTTTTTACAGAGAGGAAGGGAGAGGGATAGAGAATTAGAAACATCGATGAGAGAGAAACATCAATCAGCTACCTCCTGCACACCTCCTACTTGGGATGTGCCTGCAACCAAGGTACATGACCTTGACCAGAATCAAACCTGGGACCCTTGAGTTCACAGGCCGATATTCTATCTACTGAGCCAAACTGGTTAGGGCATGACTTTATTTACTTATTTATTTACATTTAGTGCTTATATCAGTAGGTGTAAGCCAGCTTTACCAATACAGGAAACGGTGTCGCCATTTCAGAGGCGTGACCCGATGGGAGTTTATTCTCAATTTCCATGTATCCTAAGGGCTCTCTGCTCTGTGTGGTCCTCTTGATGAAACCTCTACTAGAACATTACCAGTAATCAAGGCAGAGAGAAAGAGGAGGTAGCAAATCACACAGGTAACATACTGCATTTGCCTCTGTTTTATTGGTCAAAGTCGATATATAGCCATGCCTAACTTCACAAGAGAAGATGTATGCAATCCAACCATGCACATAAGAAGAAAACCAGAAATATTTGCTGGAGAGAAATAGCGAACTCGACAATGCTCATAAAAACTCATCCAAGTAGTGAAACTAAGCCTCAGGGAGGCTGAATAGCTACTCAGTGACACTCAGTGACATTTTTAAGATCCAGGCATTTCTATCTCTGAAGGAAAGAGAAGGGAATTGGGAAAAGGATAGGACAAGTGCTTGATTAACTCCATGTTACTAAACCCTGGCTGCTAGATGTTGCCTGGTCTGCGGAGCTGCATCAGCCCTGCCTGGGGATTTATTAGAGACAGGCAATCTCAACCTCACACAAGATACTGAGTCAGAACCTGCTTCTTAAAGGTTCTCTCAGCAATTTATGGTATATGTACATCAAAGTTCCAGGAACAGTGTCCTCAACTTCATTTGAGCACACATTGGCTCACAGTGAAAATACCCATTTTCTGAGCTCTTCTCTAAACTTATACCTATCCATTTGGGAATTATAATACCTCCACCAAATTTCCAACCACCACCACCCAGTCATTTCTGGGTTTCCTGTGCAGGAATATAATAAGTACACCTGTGTGGGAGCTCAGGTCCTCAGAGGCTCGGCATTATATGGAGAAGGACATGAGAAGTTGAAAGCATATAGGAGAGACTATTTTAGACCAAGTAGCCATTTTAACAAGGAGCCATCAGACAAAACAGTTCTTCAAAGTACCTTACAAAGCAGCCACACCCCGGCTAGTCAATAACACATCTTTACACCAATTTAGAGAAAAGAGGCTTGCCACATAGTAACACCTATAGAGAGGCATGCCTGTGCAGTGTATACAGTAAAACTGCTGTGTTCTTGCTTTTGCACATGCGTGTAGCAAATTGGCCTTGAACATCTGGCATCCTCTAGACAGGGCCCCCACACACCTGTCTTCCCTCAACTTTAAAATGCCTCTCTTCCATCTCCCTGCTGTCTGTGATCTCCCAGCACAGTGATGTCTCTTTTCTGCTTCTGTTAGTCTTCAAGGTAACAGATATATCCTCTTATCTGGGCCAGAATTGAAGAAATGGGTGAAGAACGGAAACCATATGACTGTGGACCACTTATGCCCAGAATCAAGTACATTTGTCCACATACCCAGTTCCTTCAGCTTTCCATCTGAGCAACACCTTTCAAATGATTCAAGATCAATCTATTGACCAAGTGTGAATAATGGGGACTGGGTAAGAGAGAAACTTTTCTATATTGTTCTATATTGTCTATATTGTTCTCATACCCTTTTTTTTTCTTTTCTTTTTCTTAAGAACATCAACCACAAAAGAACTGTGTGTCATACACCAAGCTAGACCAATTATTAATTTATGTGAATAATACTCAGAGACGGGGTACTTCAGACCAGAAGAAATCTTCTCTTATAATTAACATATACGTAGGCTATCAAATAGAAAATGATCATTTTGAATAAATCTAAATACCTCCTTATTTTGACAAGTGCTGTAGTGTTATACTCTTCAAATAATTATCGGACAGAATATTATTCCTGAGTGCCTTGGCATGTTCCTGTTGTTAAACATAAGACAACAGGCCCCAAATGTAGTTCTGTATGCTAAGTCCAATGTTATGAAACAGAGACCTAACTTAGTTATAGTTTTGGTTGTTCCAGGAATGGAATCTTAAACCAGTCTGTCAGGAATCACCTAGTTAGCTAATCTGCCTAATGGATCTCTGCCATCCCCTAAAGAAAAGGAACCTTGCAATAATCGACCCACTTATTAGCTTGGTATTACTCCCTTGTTCCTGCTGCCTTCTGCCTAGAAAATTCTTTCATTTTGTACAGCTCCTCAGAGCTCCTTTCTAACTACTGTATTGGATGCTGCCCAATTCAAATGATTTTTGCTCACTAAACTCTTTGAATTTTTAATATGCCTCAACTTATCTTTTAACACTGTTAGACATAATAATAACTTAAAATTTTACAAGAAAATTTATAACTCATAAGGAAATAATGAGAAAAAAAATTTTAATAAAGCCTAAATAATAGGACAGAGTATGCTACATGAAATATAAGCAGACCAGAGTTTTCAACATAAGACTGCTCTTATTCACTTCAGAAACAAATCCTGCCTGCCCCAAATTGTGGTTGGGATTCTCACCTAGATGTAATAATTCCAAAACCATATGACCAAGTATTAGCCATTAGGATGTAAGCAACTTTTAGCTCACATTCTAAAAAGGAAGCTATTTGCCTCCCACTTATTATTTTCCCCTTTCCCAAGCCTAGGAAGCAGAAACGCCTAGAGAAATTACCTTAGATCCAAGGGTGCTATCTATGCTGATGATGAAAAAGCAACTCTTCCAAGCTAATAATATACCACTAGAGTCCCAGTGCACAAAAATGTGTGCACTCAGGAGGGTCCCTTAGCCCGGCCTGTGCCCTCTCACAGTCTGAGACCCCTCACGGGATGTCTACCTGCTGGCTTAAGCCCTCTCCCCAGGGGATCAGGCCTAAGTTGGCAGTCAGACATCTCTCTGGCAGCCTAGAGTCCTCAGGGGATGCTCACTTGCCAGCGGGGAGCAGGCCTAAGCTGCATCCTTAGTGCTGCTGAGGAGGTGGGAAAGTCTCCCACCACCACCACTGTGCTGGCAGCCGTCAGCCTGGCTTGCGGCTGAGCAGAGCTGCCCCTGTGGGAGCACACTGACCACTGGGGGTAGCTCTTGCATTGAATGTCTGTTCCCTGGTGGTCAGTGTGTGTCATAATGACCAGTCATTCCCAGACATTCTGCTGTTAGGGTCAATTTGCATATTATCCTTTTATTATCTAGGATAGAGGCCTGGTGCACAGGTGGGGGCCAGTTGGTTTGCCCTAAAAGGTGTCCCAGATCAGGGTGGGTGTCCTGCTGGGGTGCCTGGCCAACCTGGGTGAGGGGCTGAGGGCTGTTTTCAGACAGGCCACACCCCTTTAAGGTTGGGGGTCCCCACTGAGGTGTCTGGTAAGCTTGGGAGAGGGGCTGATGGCTGTTTGCAGACTGGTCAAGCCCCCCATTCCAGCCCATGGGGGTGTGGCCAGCCTGGGTGAGGGTCTGAGGGCTGTTTGCAGGCTGGCCATGCCCTCGGGCTGGAATCAGGTAACTGGGATTTATTTAACTTCTATAATTAAAACTTTATATCCTTAAGCAGAGCCTAGATTGGGTTGCCCCTGGCAACCGAGGCTTCTAGCCCCTCCTTGAGTGGAGGCCAGGCTGGCTAGAAGCAAGTATCTGGGATTTATTTATCTTCTACAATTGAAACTTTGTAGCCTTGAGTAGAGCTCAGGGCTGGCCAGGGCAGGCAGGAAGCTTGGCTTCCTCCATTGCCTGGTCAAACAAGCCTCCTGCTCGCTCCAGCTCTGTGGCCACAGCCATATTTCTGACAGAGTGATGGAGTGAGGGTGTGATGGTTAATTTGCATATTACTCTTTTATTAGATAGGACTAGAGGCCTGGTGCAGAAATTCATGCATGGCAGGTGGGGGTGGTGTCCCTCAGCCTGACTTTCACCCTCTCTATTATGAGACCTCTCAGGGGATGTACAGCTAAACAGGTGGTTGGATATCCCTCTTGCAATCCAGGACTGCTGGTTCCTAACCACTCACCTGCCTGCCTGCCTCATCACCCCTAGCCACCTTTGACTACCAGCCTGATTGCCCCTAACTGCTTTCCCCTGATGACCTGATCATCCCTAACTGCCTCTGCCTCAGCCAGCATCACCGTGGCTTTGTCTGGAAGATATCCAGTCTAATTAGCATATTACCCTTCTAGTTTTGAGTTTTATTATTGAGCATATTTTGTTGAGTTTTATGGAGAACAGACCCAAATATTCTGCCATGTTTAAGTCACTGCTAATTGATTTTTAAATATTTGGCTAAATATTCTAATGCATGTGTAACTATAAAAAATTGTGTATGTGCTTTTTTAAACAAAATCCAACCCCTTAAAGAACACCTTGTAACTGAGAATCTTGTTTTGCCTGCTGAGTGAGAACTAAAACGAAATCATTGTTGCAAAAGAATAGAAGAAAAAGACAGCTGTATTTAACTTTAGAAAAGTAAATACGCTTTCCCTTTTTTCATGAATTTGGAAGAGTTGAAGTTTTTCTTAGGCATAAAATCAAATTCATTTGCAAAATATTTTTGTATGAAGTAAACAAAGATCCTCTAAGTCAGTGGTTCTCAACCTTCTGGCTCTTTAAATACAGTTCCTCATGTTGTGACCCAGCCATAAAATTATTTTCATTGCTACTTCACAACTGTAATGTTGCTACTGTTATGAATCATAATGTAAATATCTGATATGCAGGATGGTCTTAGGCGACCCCTGTGAAAGGGTCGTTTAAATGCCAAAGGGGTCGTGACCCACAGGTTGAGAACCAATGCTCTGTCTATACATTTTATTTGTGTTCTATTCAACCAAACATACCACATGAACCTTTAAATTTCCTCTTTCTGGATTTCCCTACTTCTGTGAATGAGGTCATCAGTTTCCCCAACTGCAAACCATCATGCCAGCCATCATCCCTCCCTCCTTCTGTCATCTTATTAGTCTCTTCTTCCTTTGCTGGTATTTTTTCCCAGATGAGTTCCTTCTCTTTCACTTCACTGACCTACTCAAGTCCTTACCCATTTTTTCCAAGGTTCTTGACACCTTCTAAGTGGTCATTATTCCAGCTGCCTCTCGCACTTTCTCCTTTCTCTTCTAGTTAGAACTTACTGGAGCATGTGTTTTAAATCTTCCTTGTATAAATCATTTTGTTCCTTAAACATCTTTAAAAGTTAAAGTGTACCTTTCAGAATCCTTAAGCCTTACATTACTAAAAACTATTGTTATGTGTTTCATTCCTTCCTCAGTAGTACTTCATAGAGTCCTCTCTCTGAGTTCCAGCCAAAGAAAGTTTCCCTTTATTTCCTGAATACGAAACACAGAGTCACACTTTCATTTGTTCAGTCAACACTGCGTCTGAAAAGCCTGGATAAAACCTCCCCAAGGCCTGTTCTTCCTCCGAAAGGCTCATACCAGCCCTTCTTTTTTCCATAAGATCTTCAACCTCCTAAGGGCTCAACCTCTTTTCTTCTGAATTTGTAAAGTTCTTATTATCTGTTTCATTCCCTGAGAGTTGCTACTCTCTCTTAGCCTTGAAGGGCCAGCAGCACACACTAATCAATTTCAATATATCTCCAACTTACTCTGCAGGAATCACTATGCCCGATGGTGAGAATTCAAAGAAAGGAGACATGATTCCTGCTACCTTTGAGAAGCTTACAGACAACTTGGAAAGACTCGCCATAAAAATTTTAAAGAACATATCACATACAAGTTTACAGAGCTCTTAGAATTTAGAATTAGCAGCTTTCACACCAGCTCTGGGACATTTGTCTTTCTTCTCCTCCAAATTAATTAGTTTTATATCTACCCCAAGAATTTATATTTAAAGCCCTTTGAATTAATAAATCTTAAAAGACTGATATCCATCTAAAACCTTAATATTGAACAAACATACATCTTCCATTGTTTATTCAAATGGTACCTTTTCAGGAAAAGATAGTTTATTCAGGTGTTGGTATGAAAAGTAAGGTGCTTTCATGCTTTTCCCTTCATCCTTAGGCTATCGAAAATTACACAGTTACTTTATATCACAAAACATTCTCAATTCATTAATGATGATATCCAATTCCAGAGAGTAATCAGCATTTAAAACCTGATCTCAAGTTTAATCTTCTCCCTCATGTACCACAAGGGGATTACTGAAAGCAGAATGTAGGTAAATGGAGTGGGAGTCATTTCTCTTCTCTCCTTATACTCTTTATTCTTCCACCTCTTTCTCTGATTGTGGCTACTAAAGTTTCTGACCCTACCCAAGTCAAAGCAGAGCAGAAGGAAGTGGGGCAGGAACCGTCTTACCTAAGGGGCTCTCACACTCTTGGTCAGTAGGTTTAATGCTGACTTTCCCAATCCTTTTGTTTTTGAGGATTCTTTAGAAGTCTCACTAATTACCTTCTGCAACCTGAAGTTCCCTTGACCCACACATACGCATTATATTGTGGTATTTGCTTACTACTCCCTTTGTAGCTTCTAGAAATTGGTTTTCTACCTTTGGTTTCTCCTCTTGCTGAGTCCAGTTTACCCATCTGCCTGTGGAGGACACACACTGGTCTTCTTTGTCAATGTTCTACATCTGAGCAATGGGGAAAAAACCATTAATTTCCTCAGACATATTATAAGAGTTCAGGATAATCCCAGTTTAACAGGCCACTGGTCTGTTTCTCACATTCCAGATTTCCCAGGAACGTGGGAGATCCTAGTAAAGTGTGCTGCCTTAATTCAGGATATCGAGTTCTTCCAAATAATGTCAGACAAAGTAAATTAAAATGCATCCAGCTAAATTTTAATGTTAGGTAAATAGATATTTTTAGTGTAAGACTATTCCATGAAATATTTGGAGAATTCTATTTGCTAACAGGTTACTCATTATTTATCTGCACTTGCAATTCAAATTTATTTTGGGATGCCCTGTATTTTATTTGGAAACTCTTCTGCCAGCTTTATGCAAAGAAGTCCTTTTCACAGATCCTCTACCAATCTCTAGCCTTTGAAATATTTAAATAATAAGAATTATAGATGATAACCTTTCTTAATATTTCTTGTTTATAAAACCAGACTTTCTCAATTGTATCCTTCTAACATAAAATTACACATTTTTCTTTTCTTTTCTTATCTATTAATTTTCATCTAAAGTTTTGCATATGTCTCATTTTTCCCTGATTGACACTCTCTTCCCCCCAGCCATTCCCACCCCAGGCGAGCCCCCATCACGCCAGTGTCTGTGCCCATTGGTTATGCTGATATGCATGCATACAAGTCCTTTGGTTGCTCTCTAACCACCCTCTTGTCCTGACATTTGTCTCTGAATCTATTCTTTTTCATCAAATCATGTTGACTGTTATATCCCACATATAAGTGAGGCCATGTGATATTTATCTTTCTCCGACTGGCTTATATCACTTAGCATAATGTTCTCCAGTTCCATCCATGCTGTTGCAAATGAACACATTTTTCAATTTCATTTTGCTTCCAGCTTGTCACTATAGTCCTTTTTAAAAAATATCAAATCTAACTTTATGGTCAGTTCTTTCTAAAAGTTTAAAAGAACTACATACAATTGTAAATATGAACTATTCTAAGTTGCATTATTTTTTTTTTTAGCTCAACACTTTTCAATCCACTCCAAACTGATTCTATTTCCCTTTTCTAGAGTGAAAACTCACAATAGCACCATTGACCTTCATGCCACAGAAGCAATAGGATAATTCTCTGTCCTCATAAATGATGTTTGCCCACTATCATTTCTATTTTTTCTAATATTATCCTTTTATTTCTTAATTTCTATGGTATCACTCTCTCTTGGTTTCCTAATCCTATTTCTGCTTTCTTTTTAATCTCATTTATGTCCATTATTCAAATCCTGGCTATTTAATGTTACAATTTCTCATGGCCCAGATATCTTCTCCTCTCTCTCTCTCTCTCTCTCTAAGCAATCAGATCCATTTCCTTAATTATCAACTAGTTGTTGATGCTCCTATTGTTCCATATTTCCAGTTCCTCTTCAATATCTTCTCTGAGCCACACATGCAACTGCCTACTCAACCTCTTTTCTTGAATATCAAATGCATTTCATACTCCTCATATCCATCTTCAAGCACATTATCTTCCTTCAAAACCTTGGTACTTTCAACTTTCAGAGTATAGCACCATTATTCTAGAGGCCTTAGCCAGAACCTAGGAGTCATTCTCATTACCCCCCCTCTCTCATTCTCTCATATTTCATTGATCATTAAATGATTTAAGTTGATCATTCAAATGTATTTCAGGCCTCTACTCTAGTCACCACTACTTATGCAATCAACCCTGATTCAAGCTTTCATTTCTTCCCTGGACATTTTTAAATATATAATTTTAAAATAAATTATAGTATATGTTATTATATTATTACTATTGGGCCTATGAACTATTTTTTATTTATCTATACTGTCTCTTCTCCCACCATTCTTTAAACTATGCAGTGATTTTTCCAATAAATTTGATCAGATCATTTTCTGCTTAAAACTCTTCAATGACTTTGGTTTGTCCTTAAGAAAAAGATCAAGGTTCTTAATATTGCCTAGGAGTCCTACATGATCTGTCCCTTGTCATCTTCTTTAGTCTTACCCTTTAGAGTTTCCTTCCCTAGGGAAATATTTTTAATTTCACAATCCCAGTAAAGTTGGTTTGTTTTATTTTATGGGATCGTGAATCTTTTTTTCTGAATACTTATCTCAGGTATCTATTAATGAAATGCAATGGCAAATTCTTTTTGTTGTTGTTGTTGTTGACTTTTTTCTGTTAGAACAGAAAAAAAATCAACATTGCATTTATTTTTTTTATTATTCTTTATTATTGAAAGTATTACATATGTCTCCCTTTCCCCCCATTGACCTCTCTCTGCCCACACCTGCCCCCCTCCCAGCACAGGCCCTCAACCCTTACTGTCTATAGCCATTGGTTATGCTTATATGCATGGATACAAGTCCTTTGGTTAATCTCTCCCCCTTCCCCACACACACACCCTTTCCTGCCTTCCGTCTGAGATTTGTTGGTCTGTTTCATGCTTCTATGTCTCTGAATCTATTTTTGTTCATCAGTTTATGTTGTTCATTATATTCCACAAATAAATGAGATCATGTGATATTTATCTTTCTCAGACTGGCTTTTTTCACTTAGCACAAAGCTCTCCAGGCATTGCCCTAGCTGGTTTGGCTCAGTGGATAGAGAGCCGGCCTGTAGACCATTGTATTTCTTGCTCAAAGCCCTGGATATGGAATAAGTTGTACACAATTGTTTATTGAATGATTGAAGGAAAAACAAACATATCATAATATAGAGTTTAAGAGAATGATCTCTTAAGGCTGATACACTGAATTTCAAATGTTAATTATTCTCTTACTAATTGTATGATCCTGGGAAATTTATTTCTCTCCTAGTTTCCTTATCCCTCCAAAGGAGATAATAATTCTTTTCTCACATAACTGTTAAAATATTAATAGCTAGCCTGGCCAGAGTGGCTCAATGTAAGCATCTGCCTAATACTTGTGAAGAGGGAAACTCTCCTCTGAACTCGGTGCAATTGGAACTCCCAGCAGTGACGGAGTAATTAATCATGGACCATCCAGAATAATTTCTTCTTAGTATTATTCATCTTCTAAGGTTAGAGACACTGTGAACCTCCAGCTTCACTAAAATTGTGCTGAACTCCAGTCTTTTACTACTTCGTATTCCCTCAACACCCAACCAACTGATCTGCACAGCATCAGTGAGGCACCAAACACTTGTTAACTGATTAATTGAAAAGAGACAGAAAACACTATAATCGAAAAATAATTCTTTATACCCTCCACAGAGATAAAAATGTCAATATTCAGATGTGAGCAGACTATGAGAGGGATGCTATAAATTCAGAACGCTTATTGAGAGCAGGAGTTTCTTCAAAGACTTCTCACTATACATAGGCTAATTTCTCAGTGAGGCTACTGATTTCTAACAAAGACGCCATTACAAGGATGTTTGTGTATTTTTAAATTTATAAAATTTAATACCATGATTCTTCATAGACATTTAAGGGACTGGTTTTCCAAGGACTCTTGTCATCAGTTCCAATTGTAATTACTAGTAGAACTTGCAACTTAATGTAATCAAAATGGTGACTATAAAACAGCAAGTTAGGAAATTAAAAAAATCATAGAATTAATATAATCCTTTATTATATGCTGAAGAAAGATTCTGAAATACTCACCATGCTAATAAATAATCATTAAGTTTTTCTAATTGACATCAGCAAATAAGTAAACGCACACACATTGCTAATGTCAATAAGCTTTTTATTGTACCTTTGGCCCACATATATTTCATTTGTTTCAGTTCCTATTTGTACTCTTTGGCCTTCTTTACTGTAAAAAAATCTTAACAGTGATCACTGTCAGGTTGATATATATACATGTTTATCCTATAAACTGACAAGGTTATTTGCTTATGTTCGAAATTGAGTTAAAATTTTATAACCAATACCAGGCTGCCAGATTTTCTTGTAATAGTGATTTAGGGGTAGAAATTTGTTGGAAAGAGGTAAAGCAGAGATAAGATAGCCCTGGAAATTGTTTTGAAACTATACTTACATAACAAGTATACTGATTTGTTTAGATAAGATGATTTCTTAGGTTATCTTTTGAGTAAACTGATGGAGACTATAATTGGGGGGCTATGTTCACCTCCTTCAGTCCCTGCTACTTACCCCTAATTTTTATGATGGCAAATGAGGAACATGTTGTCTGAACAATTGACAAAGGATTTTCATTTTGCTTAAATCAGATTAAAAAACAAAAATAGCAATATTAACTTTATCTTCATGCAACATCTAGTTTATCTAAACTATCTTCTGGATTTTATTTCTACTTAAAGAGCAACCCAAAATATGTTTATTCTGATCTATGGATATGTATAAAGGCTCCAAAGCCCTAGACTAGACTATGGGTGCTGAATACAAAATGTAATATACAAAGGATGGATTATAGAACTGTGTACCTGAAGCCTATTTAATTAGCCAATGTAACACCACAAATTCAATAAAAATATTTTTTTAAAAATAAAATAAATAAATCTCTGAAGTCCTGAATTTTAGATAAAGAGCTTTCTATATTCTCAATCGTTTTGCAAATAATTACTTGACAAAGTGGGGAGAGGGAGTTGGGATGGGTGTAAATACTTCTGATTGACACCAGAGCACTAGATAAAGAAATCCAGTCTTTCTCTAGTTCCCTCAGGGGGACCACTGCAGGTGTGCATCCATGTTTCTTTCTGTCTAGTCTAAGAGATAAATTGATCCAGTCTGGTCCCTAATTCTACCTGGCTCATACTCCCATAATATACTTAGGAGTTATGTTTACAGAGGATTGACAAAATTGCACAGTGATGTCTACAGTAGCACAGAGAACATGAGTTTGCTACATAAAGATTATTTGCTACTGGCAAGATTATTCACTCAGAACAATAGTCCATTGCTGCTTTCCTGGCCTTCACCCAAATTTAGTTCGGGAAATAGTGAATCTAACAGCCTGCAGAATCTCTACAAATATATTACCATACTTTCCATTATTTAAAAAATTCTTGTTTTGTTTTGTTTTTTCTCTTGAGACTTCTTACATGATTCTATACTCAATCCTGATTTTTTTTTTTAATATTTAACTTTCTTGTTGAAAGTATTACATCTGTCCCCTTTTTTTCCACTGACCCCCTCCACCCTGCACCCACTCCCTCAGGATTTTACCACACTATTATCTGTGTAAATGGATTACACGTAAAAGCTCTTTGGTTAATCTCTCCTTACCCACCCACCCATCCACTCCCCCTTTCCTCTGAGATTGGACAGTCTGCTCATTGTTTCTAAGTCTCTGGATCTATTTTGTTCATTAGTTTATTTTGTTCATTAGATTCCATCTATGAGTGCAATCATGTGATACTTGTCTTTCTCTGACTGACTTATTTCACTTAGCATAATGCTCCCCAGGTCCCTCCTTGCTGTCTCAAAGGGAAAGAGGTCCTTCTTTTTTTACTGCTGCATAGGATTCCATGGTGTAAATGTATCACAGCTTTTTTATCCACTTGGCTCCTTCCAGATCTCAGCTATTGAAAGTTGCACTCTGTGAACATAGAGGTGTGTATCCTCCTTCTGATTGATATTTCAGGTCTCTTAGGATATATTTCTAGAAGTGGGATCACTGTGTCAAATGGTAGTTTCATATTTAATTTTTTGAGGAAACTCCAAACTGTTTTCCGTTGGGACTACACCAGTCTGCACTCCCACCAGCAGTGCACTTAGGTCTCCTTTCCCCCACATCCTCACCAGCACTTGCCATTCATTGATTTGTTGATGGTGGCCATTTGCTGGTGGTGCACAAATGTGAAGACTTTTTTTAAAAAATTAAATCTTTATTGTTCAGATTAATACAGATGTTCCTTTTTTTTAACCCTCATAGCTCCCCTCCACCTGGTCCCCCCGCCACCCCGTGCCCTTACTCCCACCACTGTCTTCATCCATAGATGTAAGATTTTTGTCCAGTCTCTTCCCATACCCCTCATTGTCCCCTTCCCCCTGAGAATTGTCAGTCCATTCCCTTTCTACGCCCTTACTTATATTCAATTCACCAGTTTATTCTGTTCATCAGATATTTCTATTGACTCGATATAGTCACTTGTTGATAGATATGTATTTGTTGACACTTTGTTGTTCATACTTTTTATTTTTACCTTTTTCTCCTTCTTCCTCTTCTTAAAGAATGCCTTTCAGCATTTCAAATAATCCTGGTTTGGTAGTGATGTACTCTTTTAGCTTTTTCTTGTCTGTGAAGCTCTTTATCTGACCATCAATTTTACATGATAGCATTGTTGGGTAGAGTAATCTTGGTTGTAGGTTCTTGCTATTCATCACTTTGAATATTTCTTGCCACTCCCTTTTGGTCTGCATGGTTTCTGTTGAGAAATCAGCTAACAGTCATATGGGTACTCCCTTGTAGGTAACTAACTGTTTTTCTCTTGCTGCTTTTAAGATTCTCTCTTTTGTCTTTTGCCCTTGGCATTTTAATTATGATGTGAATTGGTATGGTCCTCCTTGGATTCCTTTTTTTTGGGGCCCTTTGCACTTCCTGAACTTGTAAGTCTATTTCTTTCACCAGGTAGAGGAAGATTTCTGTCATTATTTCTTCAAATAGGTTTTCAGTCTCTTGCTCTCTCTCTTCTTCTGGTACCCCTATAATTCTGATGTTGGTATGCTTAAAGTTGTCCCAGATGCTCCTTACACTATCTTCACACTTCTGGATTCTTTTTTCTTTTTTCTCTTCTAATTGGGTGCTCTTTGCTTTTTCATGTTTCAAATCTTTGACTTGATTATTGCAAATCTCTAGTCTACTGTTGGATCTCTGTATAATATTACTAAGTTTATTGTCAGATTCTAGAAAATTCTTGAAAAACCTTAAAAGCGTAGTTCTGAACTCTATATCCAGTAGCTTGCTTTCCTCCATTTCTGTCATTTGTGATCTGTTTCTTTGTCTCCACATTTTGGTTGCTTCCCTGTGTTGATAGAGTGGCTTTCTGTGCTAGGTGTCCTATAGGGCCCAGTGATTCAGCCTCCCCAATCACCTGGAGTGGACACTCTTGTTGTACACCTTTGAAGGCTGGGTGCACAGTCTTGTTGTAGTTATCACTGGGAGGTATCACTTGGAGGAAATGACCTCCAGGCTTTTCTCCTCATTGTTTGGGGTTTGGAACTTTGGGAGTTCTGTCCTAGCTGCAGTCCCTTAGGTTATGCTGCAGGCAGGCACGCACACAGCTTGGGTGGGGTTGTGAGTTGGGTGGGACAGGGTCTCAGAATCACCGGGGTGGAACAACCCATGATGGCTGCCCCTCTGCTGACTCTGCAGTTTCTCCCAGCTTTGGCGTCAGCACTCTCCTGAATCCCTGCATCAGCGATAGCTGCACACAGCTCTGCTAGAATGCCACTGGTCTTCTGCCCAGTTGTCCGACAGCCCACATCGCATTCAGTGCAACCCCAGAGTTTATAACTCCACCACCCTTTCACCCATACCGCCTCCGTTTCGTGCGCATCCGTACCTCTCAGTTTTGGCACTGGGAATTTTTACTCAGTCTCAATGTACTCCTTCTCTTGCCTTCTAGTTGTAAAGTTTCCCCTCCCTTAGTTCTGGAGGATGGCTGTTTATCTTTATAGCTGTATTTTTATAATGTAGTTGTGGAGGCTGCTCATTTAGGTATATACCTCATGTCGCCATCTTGGTTCCTTCCGAGCGTGAAGTATTTTATTATTAATATTAATCATTCCTGTTGCCACAATAGTGGTCCCAGACCAACACCCTTACTCTCTTAGGTGTGGCAAAACTGACAGGATCCTAACAGATTCCATTTCTTCATCCTGGGTACACAAAGATATTATATTTCCCAACCACCTTTGCAGTTAGGTTAAGGTCAAAATGCCAATGAAACATGAGTGGACTTTGCATGTTTTTTTCTTAACTCAGTCCTGTAAGTCTCTGGGGCAATTCAGCTCCCTCTCTCTTCTCAGGAAGTGAAGACTGAAGCAGCCCAACCTTAGACTTCTAAACTTTGGGAAGTAAATATCCTAGTTTCCATTTGAAAGAAATATGCCTGGGAGAATTCCCAACATACTTAAGACTTTTAAAAAGTAAGAGATAAACTTATGATTAATGTGTTAGCTACTAAGATTTGGGAGTAGTTTGGTTACAGCTGTTTTCACTGATTGACACTGAGTCTGAGATTTCTCAACTATAGTAGGGGCAATATTATAGACACTGCAGCATTGTTAGGAGAAATAAGTGAGACAATGCATTAAAAGATACCTAAAATAGTATATTATTTTCATCTTGTCACACCAAACAAAGCACCTATCTCATCTCTTGGTCTTTTTGTTCATGACCATTCCACTTTTACATAGCTGAACCATTAGAAACTCTTACAAGGTGTTAAAATTAATTTAAAAGATAACCTTACATGGTGTGGGAGGTGGGAGGGGAACATTTGAAACTTAACGCATGGTGCTTAGTGATTGATTGGCCTTTAAGACAAAAAAAAATGAAGTTCTAATAGTATAATAAGAAAGAATGTAGAGACTCTTGGGTACAAGAGTAATTATAACAATTATATGTTAAGTACTAAATATGCATCATACTCTGAACTAAGTACTTTATATTTATTATCACATTTCATCTTCATGGTATAGTACCTATGAGATCCGTAGTATTAAAGCCAGTTTTCCAAGTGAAGAAACTGGGGTTGAGTGTGGGTAGGTGACATGCCTAAGATCACATAGGAAGTGGAGAAGGTAGAAAGAGAAATCTGC
>PVJC01020257.1:0-29365 GCA_004026665.1 Murina feae
AGCTGAGCTGAGGGGCGCAGCTTCACTTTCGCTGCTGCCGCAATGGAAAGGGCTGTTTACTCAGGTCCGGGAGTGGCGGCCGCCATGTTGGCTGGGCTAATTTGCATACAGCCGCTCTGATTGGCTGGTGGGCGTGGCTTACCCTGTCTCGGAGAAACGGTTAATTTTAATATTTCGCTTTTATTAGTTTAGATATTCCGTTTAGGATTTGGAGTGCTTCCTAACTCTGTGGATTTATGTCTTGTATAAGTCCTGAAGAATTGTCTGCCAGAAGTACTGGCTCCTTTTAGGACTGGATCTTTACATTAAACTAGAGGCCCAGTGCACAAAATTTGTGCACTGGTAGGGTCCCTAGAGGCTGCCAGCTGCTGGCTGGGGACTCCCTCCCTTCCCCCAGCCAGCCCCACTCCCCAGTCAAATTCCTAGACAAACCCCCAGTTGAGGGGACAATTTGCATACTGTGCTTTTATTATATAGGATTGCCGAGGAGAGTCATGATTCTGTATTTTTGTTTTTACATATTCTTCTGTAACCACTTTTTTAAAATGTCATCACTGATTCAAAAGGAAGTCAGGTGGATTTTTATAACTGCAAAGGGATATGTATGGTTTTATACTGGTTGAGTTAATTATAACAAAATTACTGAAGTTATAGTGGTTTAAATATTATAAAACACAGTTACTGCTTTCAAACATTCAATAAGCAAATGTAATTTTCTTTTATAAATGAATTATAGGACTTATGGTTCTGAGGCTTAACATTTTATTTTAAAAGTCATTATAATTAATGTAGACCATCTTATGAGAATTTTGCCAGACAAATAATTCAATTTTATAGTAACTAGTTACAGAATAACCAGAAGTTTGAATATGCAGCATGAATGATGTCCATATTCTTGATGTCTGTAAATACTTTCTAAATATTTGCCAGTCTTTTACACATATATGAATAATGGTGTATTGGAAAGTTCCTGTTAGAAATTTTCACCACCTGGCTTCAGCTGTTATTATAATCAAACCTGAATTTTTAATAGACTTTTTATTTTTTACTTCTACACTATTTATGTCTTGGCTAATTTTATATTTTCTTTCTGTCTCTCTCTGTAGTGTTCTGGAAGTTTTCTTAAGATTTTTATTTTAGCTCTGAAATTGTTTTATAACACCTTCTGTTTTACCTACCCATTCTGCATTTAATTCTGATAATTCTCATTTATAGGACTTTTGTGTGTTTTCATATTCACCTTAGATTTTTTTATATTATTCCTTATATTTTATATTTCTTCCCTTATGCCTTTAATCTTATTTAATCAGATAAAAATCTAAAATGTAGTTAATTGCCCAGCCAGTGTTGTTCAGTGCTTGAGTGTCAACCCATGAACCTGGAGGTCACTGTTTGATTCCACGTCAGGTCACATGCCCAGGTTTCGGGCTAAGTCCCCACTAGGTGCATGTAGGAGGCAGCCTATCAATGATTCTCTCTCCCTCTCCTTTCCTCTCTCTGAAGTCAATAAAAACATATTATTTTTTAAAAATCTAATTATCTGACAGCCTTGCAGATCTGCCCACGCTGTGTTTTTCTGTCTGCTGTTTTGAGGTTATTTTCCTGCTGACTCTATCCTGGCAGTCCATTTTCTTGTGTGCTTGAACATTTGGATATTAAGTTTATGTTTGGTTGGCTTTACCTGTGGGAATCCTCTGAGGTTTGAATTGAAGGTGGGTTCTTCTGGAGATTTTGCATTTTCTTCTGTCATGTGCCTGGGGTGCTACCATCCAGAACTACTAACAGTTTCTTTGACTGGGATCCCGTGACTGGAGTCCTGTCAATATTATAGCTTCAAATCTATCATCTACACAAGCCACCCCTGTTTGTGAATTCTCAAGTATGATTTTTCAACTCCTCTAGAACCCGGGCCAGGGAAATGGAGTCTTTGCAGATGTCGTCAGGGTAAGATGAGGTGGTACTGAGGCAGCATGGGCTCTAAATCCAGTGACTGTGTCCTTGTGAGAGGGCTACATGAAGACGAAGGGACACCGACACACACAGAGAATGCGACGCAGTGACAGGCAGAAACGAAGGTGTGAGGCGTCTATAAGCCAAAGGTCACCAGTGATTGTCGGCAACCTCCAAAAGCCCAGAAGCGAGGAAGAGGCAAGAAAGGATCTCTCCTAGAGCTTTCAGCGGGGGCATGGCCCTGCCAGCACCTTGACGGGTATTCTAGCCTCCAGAACTGTGAGAGAATAGACTTGTGTTGTTTCAAGCCGCTCAGTTTGTGGTAGTTTTGTGTGGCAACCCTAGGAAACCAGTGTTCTAGAGTAAGAATTATTCTCAGCCGAAACTGCGTAGTTGACTTTTCTCTATAAAACGTGAGAGAAGTAAGAAACTAAAGAAGCATACTTCGTATAACCCATGTTGAATTTTAAAAACTTAATGTAGCATATAACGTCAGATGTCTCAAAGTGCTAATGATTCAGATTCAGCATATTTTTAAATTTGGAAATAATGGTATTACATTTCACTACTGGTATTTTAGAACTTAAAATTAACATCAAATTTGGAAACCAGTATTATATGAATACAGTGAATATATAGCTCCTCACAAATTCCAGTTTTATTCAGGAGGCCCTGAGGCAAGACTAGTCTCTTCTGCCCTCGGGAATATGTGGCTTTATTCTATCGCTTTAGTTTTCTGCCCCCTTTTTATTTTTGATCCCTGGGAGTTTTGTTTTTTGTTTTAGTTTTTAAGGATCCTTGTTATATTGATCTCTGCTTAAACTCAACTTTCTAGCTGCTCTATTCTGCCCCAGCCAGCTGAATAGGGTTGAGTAAATGGTGCATCTGTGATGCTTGGACGCGCCATCGCTCTCCACTGTGACAGAGCTCCTCGGAGAACCTGCTGCCAATCTCTTGGTCAGCTCTCAGTCCTCACCTTCGTCACCTACAGCTAGATTTTGATGTGATTGATTATTCCTTCTCTTCTGAAAGGCTTTCCTCACTGGCTCAGATTCCCCCTTCTACTTGACTGCCTTCTTTCTCTGTTTCCTCTGATGGTCCTGCCTCTTCTTCCCACTCTCTACATGCAGAACTGGAGTTCTCTCCCTGGCCGCCTTTTTCTCACATGTGCACTCCCACTTCAGGTATTTTGTCAGTCATTGTTCAGTCATAACAGAGACCATGCTAGTCGTTTGAACTGAGAAAATGTAATAAAAAGAACAGTTAATTAGTAAAATGTGCTTACCTTCTGAAAAAGCTATAAAAGCAGCCACAATAGAAGGCAGACACTAGCCCTTGTTAGCTGGGGAGAGGGCACGAAGAAAGAACTTGTTGGAGACCTAGACCTGGATTGGAAAAGGTGTGGCTGCCATCAGAACACGGTCTGTCCGCGGTGAGGAGGCTCGCTGGCGGCTGCAGGCCTCAGTGGGACAGTGTGTGTGCTCACTGAGGATGGACAGCTTGCTGGAGGGCACAGGCCAGGGCTGAATGGCAGGATCACTGCTTAGAGAAAAACCACCCAGGCTAGAGTCTGTTGTCTGGGCAGAGCATCCTTCAGTCACCCCTGCGTGGGGTTGCAATGCTTTCAGATGGGTACGAACATACCGTATAGAAACACCTGTAAACCTGGCTAAGTTTTTTTTCTTCTTCAACCACTGATGAGAAGAAATACCTATGAGGCCAGAGGTATAGACAGAGAGAGAGAGGAGGCATTGCAGTGAGAACTATTGTTGAAGGATTCTGATGCAGCTGTTCATGCAAATTACTTGTACCTTCCAGGTCTGTCCAAGCCTGGTCTTTACACTTCGTTTCCACCTGAGGGATTGCTGCTGTGCACACCCAGTTGTGGTTCAGTTGGTCACAAAACTTCCAGGTCAGGGTAGGAAGGCTCTGGACACACCGTCACCTGTATTCCAGAGTTAGGCAGCAACTCTCTAACAAGTTCTAGTAGCAGACGGAAGCAGCTTCTCAAAAAGAAAATCCTTATCTGTCAAGGAGGGCATGGGTTTTCTCTCAAACCTGAGAGCCCTGCAGTGTGATTCTCCTTTGGCGGCTTTCCAGAGGCTCCGTGCAGCACCCCTGTTTACCACAGACACATACATTGAGCATCATTAGAGCCGCTAGGTCATCAGGCCCAGTGGGAAGTCAGCTTGCCTGGCCTCCTGGGTGCTGGAAGCCGTACAGGTGACCTGGTAGATGGGTAGAAGCAGCTCATTCGGATGTGATTGATGTTGCTACCAAAAGGGCCCACCAAGCATTTTTACTCCTTTTGTTTGTGGTAGATGATGTGGGGCACAGCCACTTGCCTTTCACTTTGGAAAGAACATCTTGACATAGTCCAGGTCATTGAGTCCCCAGAAACTTCACTGAGGTGGCAGGTCCCTAAATTTTTGTGGGATTATCTGCCATGCTCTTGATTTGCTTATGTCTTACTAAGGCATCTAAAGTACTTGTTGCTTCCTGCTCCCCAGATCCATTCAACATAATATCATCAATGTAGTGGACCATTGAGATGTTTTGTGGAATGTCAAGACGATCAGGATCTCTGTGGACTATATTATGGCAAAGAACAGGAGAGTTGAAATAGCCCTGAGGCAAGGCTTTGAAGGTGTACACAGATACAAGCCAGGTAAAAGCAAACTGCTTGTGGTCGTCCTTACAAGTTGATATGGAGAAAAAAGCACTAACCAGGGCAATGGCTGCATGCACAAAACTAGGGACTGTGTAATGTACTCTAGGAAAGATCCAGAAGAATGCCTCTGGAAGAGTAACTTCCATTAGAGTCACTACTGAATAAACATATCATCCATAGTTGTGACCTTAAAATCCACCTGATTTGAGCCCAGACCAAGCGGGCAAGTCCTGATGATGACGTGGCAGGTGTTCTCACTCCTGCTGTTGCCGGACAGAGGTGGTGTCACTGATGTTTGCAGCTCAGGCTTGCAGTTTTGGTTCTAGTTTATTGTCTTGGTAGAGAGAGGAATTTCCAGGGTTTTCACCTAGTTCTTCCTGTCATCGTGACCTTACCCCGTGGCACACAGGGTCAGTGTAGAGGGTCCTACTGATTGCCCAGTGTATCTATTCAAATTGGGTGAGGTCCACAGACCACCTGAGTGCACTGATTCACAACTGGACTAAATCCTCACCTAACACATGCTCACCATAGACCCCACTCCTGCTGGTGTACAGCACAGCCCTTTGTAGTCTCAAGAATTAATGTCAGTTCAGAGCTTGTGTCTGCTAATTCCTGAAAGTTTGGGTTTGTTTGTTTGTTTGTTTGTTTTCTCAGTCACAGTCATCCTATTAAGTGGCCATGGATGCTTGGAAGAAAGCACTTTATACACCGTGGCATTGCTGCTGAGTTCTTCCTTAACAGGCCTTAATCAAGGGGCTCTGAGTATAAATTGGCTCAGGTCTGAAAAGCAGTTGAGAATCTGCAACTCTCCGTTGTGGTATTTAAGTGGTGATTTAAGTCACATTTTGTAGTCACCCAGTATGGAGCTTTTCCTGTTATATAGATCAATCACTAATCTAGTATACCCATCGGTTTCATTTGTGGAGACATTGCGATAAATTAGCCACCAACAGAAACCCCCACACGCCAACACATTCTGATTATCACTACATCCCTGCTGCCTTTTTGCTAAAAAGAATACACGTGGTATTTGGTGGTAGTGATGCTTCTTGCTTCTGCTTCTTCAGGTTATGCTGGTTGAAACAGGGAGCCCGTATCCATGGGGACACCCCCCATTTCTGACCCACACAGGAGGACGGTCACAGAGCTCATCCAGGGTGCAGATGCTGCCGTCACTTAATGTATTTCTCAATGCCTTCGTGAGGGCCTATTTTCTAGGCTTTCTTTGGAGGATGTAGGTCGTGGGTGGGTGTGCAGGTTGCATAGGAAAAATCTATTTTAACATTCTTATCTCCCTAAGCTTTTGGGAGTCCTTCTTCTATATCAGGTGTTAGCCATGGATGAAACCCAGCTCATGATTTTGTAAATAAATTTTACTGAAGCGAAGTCATGCCCATTCCTTTATGTATTATCTAAGTCTACTTTTGCACTACAATACAGAGTAGAGTAGTTGTGACAGAGACTATTTGACCCACAAAACTGAAAATATTTGGTATCTGGTCCTTTATCAAAAGGTTTTCCAACCTCTGCCCTAGGGCATGCTGGGATGAGATCCAAGCTGGGGGACTGCTGACAGCAGAGGTATGAGTGGCTATGATGGTTCTTCAGAGGGCTAAGCGTCTCCTTGCCAAGGCTTCTGCCTCAGAAAGTCATTCCTCTTGTGGACAGGAGAGCAAGCAGTCTCCGCACTGGCCAGTGAGACTCAGAATGTGCGCTCAAGATTCTCAGTTTTGTCAGATTTCACCCTGATGATCCCAAGTTTCAACGTTCCCTTTCTTTCCAATCAATGCCCTAACTTTCACATAAGAAACTTCGGGAGGCTTTGAATTTAAGTTGTAAATTTTAAACCAACACAATTAAATTTTGTTTTTAATTTTCAGCAATATCACCCCTGTCAGAGACTTTTTTAAAGATTTGCCTGTAGGCTCTCTCTTTATTCAGACCGTAACTGGTGCTGAGAATTTGGGGAGCTGAGCTTGCTACTTCTTTCTATCCATGTCCATGCATTCATTCAGTTGCAAACGGTGTCTGTAGTCATCGTTATTTTTGTAATGGTCGAGGACAGTTGCCTTTTGGACTCGGACACTTATTTCGGTAGATATATATCATAATCAACCACAGGTATAACTTAACTAATTGTTATGCCAGTGCATATCTTGTATTACTAAGCATCCCATTTCTCATTGGCAAAGACTTAGCACTGTGCCCAAGCCCAAAAACATGACCAGACCAATTCCAGAAGTCCTCTCTTTAATGGTCTGTCTCCTGTGACCACATCAGTACCATTCTATATCAGTCTTCTTATTTTTTAGAAAGCAGTTTCTTGACTGATAACCCAGTAATTTAAACAGGGAAAATTTAATATGAAGGGTTAAATAATGAAAGGGTTTGGCAAAAAGGATTCTTGAGGGATAGAGGGATATAGAAGTAGCAACTGCAGAAAGCAGCTACCACCCACAGGGCAAGTGGACAAGAACAAGGAATGAAGTCAGAGGATGGATCCTTTCCCTCTTTCCCCAGGCTGAGATTCAGATCTTTTTGGAGAGGGTGTGGGTGTCACAGGAACTACAACCTGCCAGTAGAAAAGAAACTTGCCAGAAGGCTGATCTGCTGTGGTGTCAGAGAAACTCCCCCATAAACGCCCCAGAAAAGTTCCTTCCTTCTGTGTTTGCCTTGTAGGGGCCCTTCAGCACCTCCTACTGACCAAAATCAAGGCAGCTGGCAAAGGAAAAATGTCTACAGGGTCCAGCTCCAGTATCACATACCAGGAAAAAGGGGTGACTTTGGAGCTGAGTGGCAATCTAATCTAATAAAAGAGTAATATGGAAATTAACCATTTATCTGAGACATTTAAGCCACGCCCACCAGCCAAGCCACGCCCACCAGCCAATCAGAGCTGCTGTATGCAAATTAACCTAGCCAAGATGGAGGCAGGTATGGCACAGGCAGCGGCAGGCGGCTGGGCTCAGGCTGAGTAGGAGGCGGAGCCAGCGATCAGACCCAGAGGCAGTGACCAGCATGGCCGGCTGGGCTCAGACTGAGGAGGGGGCAGAGCCAGCGATCTGACCAAGAGCAGGCGACCAGCATGGCCAGCTGGGCTCAGGCTGAGGAGGGGGCGGAGCCAGCGATCTGGACCAGGAGCAGGCGACCAGCATGGCCTACTGGGCTCAGGCTGTGGAGGAGGCGGAGCCAGCCATTGGGACCCTGGAGGTGGCCACCAGCTGCCTCACCCAGGCTGGCCACTCACCCAAGAAGGGACCCAAACCCTTACTGGGCTTTGGGCAGTCTGAAACCAGCCCTCAGCCAAGCTGGCCCCATGGGGTGAGGGTCCCCACTGGGGGGTGGGGGGGGTTGGCCAGCCTGCAAACAGCTATCAGTCCCTCACCCAGGCTGGCCAGGCATGCCAGCAGGTGGACATCCCCCAAGGGGTCCCAGACTGCGAGAGGGCACAGGCTGGGCTGAGGGACCCCCCCCCCGCCCCAGTGCACAAATTTTTGTGCACCGGGCCCCTAGTCCAATATAATAGAGAGCTAATATGCAAATCAACCGAACAGTGGAATGACTGTTTACTATGATATGCACTGATGACCACCTCAACACAGGAGCTGCCCCCTGGTGATCAGTGTGCTCCCACAGGGGAGTGCCGCTCAGCCAGAAGCCCTGAGCTGGGCTTATCCTGGCGAGTGCAGCAGTGGTGGCAGGAGTCTCTCCCGCCTCCGCGACAGTGCTAAAGATGTCCAACTGCTCCCCTGCGGGGAGTGGGCCTAAGCTGTCAGCCAGATATCCCTCAAGGGCTTCCAGACTGAGAGAGGGCACAGTGAGGGACACGCACCCCCACTGAATTTCATGCGCTGGGCCTCTAGTAAATGAATAAGTTGTTATCCCGTTTCTTGGCTATAGCTGCTATCTGTATGATACTGCCTCCCATATTTACCTCTCAGCCTCTTCTCTGTGGAGCTCCAGAGAAGAACTGGCTCTGTCATGTCTTCGCTTCAGTTGTTCATAGGCATCCTTAACTTAGTGGGTACAAAACCAAAATTTCCGCCTTTTCTAATTTTCCCCCATCTCAGTAAATGGAATCACCATTCCAACAAAAACAGCCTTCCTTGACTTCTTTATCTTAGTCCATCGTCCAAGTCTTGCCAGCTCTATCTTCAAAATATCCAAATCCTGCCATTTCTCACCTCTTTTGCTGCCACCCTGCTCCGTGTTGCCAGCTCTTGACTCTTAAATCTCAAAATCCATGGCCTAGATTTCTTCATTATATGCTTGATAATTAAATAACTACTTGATCCTAATTCATTCTGTAACCTTTCATCCTATAACGGCTGTACCCCATCCCTCCCTTTCCAAAGTTTGCACAAGGTACCAAGTCTTAGGAATTTTAATGGGCCTGCTGCATCCCCTACTGGTGGGAATGCTCATTTTTCTGTGGCTGCCAATGCACCACTAACCCTTATTTTCAAAAAAATAAAATAATATTAACATTATTATTTCTTCATGTGTGGTTTTGAAACATAGGTAGATATTCCTAGATAAACTAATAATTGACTATTTCAGATTTTTTAAAACCTGAAAACATTTTTATAAAGATGACTTTATATCTTTAATTTCTGATTTGTTGGATAGAAACTACAAAGGTAATCACCCACCCCCCCAAAACATTTCCACATATGTCATTGGCTTTTTATATTAGTTGAAAACTCTCACTCTTGTTCACCAACTGACTTTCCTTTAAGATGAGTCTCAGTGCTAGATTTTCTTACTTTCAGTAGAGGGAATGGTTTGTATTATTGCTTAGAATTTCACACCATTGATTTCCATAGCAGACTTTATTGCCTGGATATCATGATTCCTTTTCATACTGATTTGAGGCTGTAATAAGTATAGGGATCCTCTGTGAAATTAAAGGCTCTTTAAATACATACTTTTTTTAAATAAAAGAAAGTCACCTGACATGTACTGTCTCCTCTTTTAGGTGGACGGTGCTGCTGTTTTTCTCCTGATGGTAAAGCTTTAGCTGTAGGTCTCTGTGATGGAAGTTTCTTAATGGCAAATGCAGATACTCTGGAGGATCTTGTATCTTTTCACCACAGAAAAGATATTATTTCAGATATCCGATTCTCTCCAGGTAAGATTCCATTGAAGTCACATTTGATTATTAACTTGGGTCTGGCAATGTGTAAGTAAATCAATGCATGATTTTTATTAGCTGTTATTTTAAATTTTGCTTTCATTAATTTTTTAGAGAGAGAGGAAGGGATAGAGAGAGAGAAAAACATTAGTCGACTGCCTCCTGCATGTCCCTTATTGGGGATCGAGTCCACAACTCCAGCATGTGCCTGTCCAGGAATTGAGCCAGTTACCTCTTGGTGCATGGGACCACGCTCAACCAATTGAGCCACACTGGCCAGGGCTATTAACTGTTATTTTATCTAAGAATTCTGCTTTCTTTTACTAGAAGAGGCAGTATGGTGAGAGGTAAAAGCCCTTTATAGGTCAATGCAAAATACCTTTAGTGCCAATCCAGTCACTAAATTTTCTGTGTGACGTGGGCCCAGGCATTACTCTGAGTTTCAATTTCTTCATTTGTAGCATAAAAGGATTGGAGGGACTATCTTCACTTTAATCCTAATGCTTTTGAAATTATATTTTTGTTTCATCAATTTTTATATCCTTTTGATAAGAAAACCTACTGTAATGTAGGAATTACTAATGTTAAGGCAAAATGTATCTATGTTCGTTTACTTCTATTTTTTCTTAAATTTATAAGGTTGTGTTTTTTGTTGTGTTTTTGTTTTTGTTTTTTGGTTAAATGCTTAGTGTACCAAAATTATATTGTATATAATTTTTGACATTTGCTTCCCACTTAACTACTATACTATAAAACTTACTTCGTTGTTAATTAGAATATATTTTAAAAATATGTCACCTTCTACCTTTTGACACACAAAGCTTGTTATAACTTACAAAACAACTGAGTTTCTCCCAGAAAATATCAACACAGTGACCTCTAGTTGTACAATGTAAAAAACATTTCTGAAAGTAGAAAATGTCAGGCAACCATGTTTCTATAACAGGTTCTGGAAAATATCTCGCAGTAGCATCCCATGACAGCTTTGTGGATATATACAATGTAATGAGCAGTAAAAGAGTGGGAATATGCAAAGGCGCCACGAGTTTTATCACCCATATTGACTGGGACATTAGAGGTAAGAATTTAAATAACTTACTATTTTATAAAAACTTCATTCGATTTAGTATTGCTAATTTAGAGAAACAAAAAGTGATCCAACAGATGAGTTCAAAAGCAGTGTGACAGGAAAATATCCTTTTCAAAATTATTTTCCATTGTTTTATTTCACATCTGAAGATGAATGCCATGCGTTTAAACTTTTCAGTATTTCTCCTATTATAATTCAAATAATAGTACAGTAAGAGTAAGCTCTAATTTGTAAAGTAATTTAAATATTATCCAAAATAATATTAATCATTTAAAAGCTTGACATAAATAGTAACTGAAAATTTGGAAAATATGTATGTTAGTAAGAATTTTAAAGTGATTTCCCCATTGTTTGATATAATTACATTCCCTAAAAATTATAGTCATATTTGTATAATATACACAATTTAATTAATATCTTTGTGTTTTAGCAGAATGCATGGCAAATGACAACATTTATTAAGTTTGGATAAATGCTAAATATTTTAAATGCTCCATTTTTAATAATTTTTAAAAATTGATTTTATAGAGAATGAGGGAGAGAAAGAGAAAGGGAGACATTGCTTTTTTTGTTCCACTTATTTTTGCACTTATTGATTGCTTCTTGTACATACCCTGACCAGAGACTGAACCTGTAACTAGATGTTCTAGATGAGTTTCTAACCAACTGACCTACCTGGCCAGGGTCATTTTTAAGGATTTTTGTTTCGTGTATTCATCACTATAAATCTAGTATTGTTTTTTTCAAGTACTACTGAACAAAATTTTAAAAGTTCCAAAATTAGACAACCAAGATGGCGGCATAGATAAACACCTGTACTTGCTGCCTCTCACAACCACATCAAAACTACAACTATAAAAGACAAAACAAATATCATCCAGAACCATGGGAAAGCTGGCTGAGTAGAAGTTCAACAACTAGCAGGAAAGAAAAAAGCGCACTGAGACTGGTAGGAGGTTCAGAGGCACGGGGGTGCGTGGGCAACAGGCTGGCAACTGGGTGCACTGTTGTTGTTTTTCCAATCGGGAGGAAGATACAAGCTCCTGATTGCTCTGAACTCCAGTTCCAGCGAGACTCTGGGACCCAGATTCATACAGGGAGCATCTGGTCTGTCTGGCATCGGGCTGGAACATGAGGGCGGCTTTCTCTCAGAAGTGCTCGCAGCTATCGTTGTTCCTGCATGGGGCCACAGAACACAGACACCTGAGGAACCCTCAGGGGCAGGGCTGACTGGCAGCCATTGCTGTTTGCTCCACTCTGGTGATTCCCTGAGACCTCCCACCCCACCCAATTTACAACCCCACCCAAGCTGTGCGCAGCAGCTTTTGCACATGAATGGCCTGTCCTTTTGCAACCTAAAATCTAACAAACTGCAGCTGAGTTAGAGAACTCCAAAGCTTCTAGAAGAAGGCCTAAGGCCTAGCAGCATCAGCCTGCATTGCTTCACAGCTGGGCCTCATCTGGGCATTTCCAAACCCCAAGCAAAGAGGAGGAATCTGCAGATGTCTCTGTAGCTCCTGCTGGGTGGCCTCAGGCAGTGGCTGACTTTGCACCTCTTTGGAGATCCAGGAGCCAGTGTACCAAGTGGTCAGAGTGAGACCATACCAGATTACAACTCTTGATATCCATAAGCATCACACTCAAGGGGCAGACTCAGTGAGCACCAAAGCCCTACTGAAGCAAGTCCTGCCCCATAAGGGTGTCTCCAGCACAGAAGTTCTCCCACTGTAGACATAGCTGGTCCTTACAGCCAATTGGCCTAGAGGTCAATTCCTCCCAGTGATACCAACAGCAATCAAGGCTTAACTGCAACAAGACTGTGCACACAGCCTACAAAAGGTACACCAAGAGTGTCCACCTCAGGTAATTGGGGAGGCTGAGCCTCTGGGTCCTGTAGCACACAAGACCACTCTATCAACACAGAGAAGCAACCAAAATGCAGAGACAAAGAAACATGTCACAAATGAAAGAAATGGAGGAAAGCATACTATTGGATATAGAGTTCAAAACCACGGTTATAAGGTTACTCAAGAATCTTGTGGAAACCTCTAGGAAATTTAGTGAGACCCTCAAAGATATGAAAAAGGACCAATCAGAAATTAAGCATACACTGACTGAAATAAATAATAATATACAGAGATCCAACAGCAGACTAAAATATCCCAAGAATCAAGTCAAAGATTTGAAATACAAAGAAGCAAAAAACTTCGTAGTGTAAGGAGCCTCTGTGACAACTTCAAGCGCACCAACATCCGAATCATGGGGGTACCAGAAGAAGAGAGAGAGCAAGATATTGAAAACCTATTTGAAGAAATAATGACAGAAAACGTTCCCTACCTGGTGAAAGAAATAGACTTACAAGTCCAAGAAGCTCAGAGAATCCCAAACAAAAGGAATCCAAAGAGGACCACACCAAGACACATCATAATTAAAATGCCAAGGGCAAAAGACAAGGAGAGAATCTTAAAAGCAGCAAGAGAAAAGCAGTCAGTTACCTACAAGGGAGCACCCATACGACTGTCAGCTGATTTCTCAATAGAAACTATGCAGGCCAGAAGGGAGTGGCAAGAAATACACAAAGTGATGAATAGCAAGAACCTAGAATGAATATTACTCTACCCAGCAAAGCTGTCATTTAGAATTAAAGGTCAGATAAGGAGCTTCACAGACAAGAAAAGCTAAAGGAGCTCATCACCACCAAACCAGTATTATATGATATGCTGAAGGATATTCTTTAAGAAGAAGAAAAAAAAGATAAAGATAAAAATTATGAACAATAAAGTGACAACAAATACATATCAATAAGTGAATCAAAATCAAGTGAATAAAAAATCTGAACAGAATAAGCTAGTGAATATAATAGAATCAGGGGGATAGAAAAGGAGTGGACTGACAATTCTCGGGGGGCAGGTGAGGAGGGTGCGGGAAGAGATTGGACAAAAATCTTACACCTATGGATGAGGATAGTGGTGGGGGTAAGGGCATGGGGTTGGGTGGGAACCAGGGAGAGGGGAGCTATGGGGGGGAAGAGGAACAACTATAACAATCTGAACAATAAAGATTTTATTAAAAAATAAATAAAAATTTCAAAATTAGTTTTCAGGTTTTTTTCATATACACAATAACAAATAGTTTTTATGTGTAGACATACACAAAAATGAAACCACTTATGAATTTAATTACTTAACTATGTAGAAAGTAATAAAATCAAATGCTCTTAATATTTGTTAAATAGAGGAAAATGATTTTTGTGTTTAAGCTTAATTTTTCCCATAAAAGTTAAACATAATACTAAATGTATATGTATTTGTATTTTATATTTGTACATGTAATTTTTTCACATTTGAAAATTTTATTCAAATATCCAACTTCCTTCTAGAACAGTTGTATCCGATTATGTGCCCAACATCAGGTTTCACACCCATGGCAGCAATTGGAATTGTTAAATCTTGTTTAATTTTTGGCATGGTTAGGTGAAAGATGATATTTCTCGTTTTAGTTTGCATCTCTAAATTATTTGTTATCATAGACCTTTGTAATTTTTATCAACTAGTATTCTTCCTTTTAACATATAAAGTTCATATTTTTATAGAGTAAAAGTGAACTTTTGTAAAACTATAAAATTATAAATATATGACTATGTATGTGTATGTATTTTTGCCTTCTTCTTAAGGAAAGCTCTTACAGGTTAACACTGGTGCTAAAGAACAGTTATTCTTTGAAGCTCCCAGAGGGAAAAGACAAGCCATCCCCAGGATGGAGGTAGGAAGACAGTAGAGCTTGTAAGTTGATAGGACTAAGCATGGTCACAGAGCTGATGCCCACTCTCATTTAGTTACACATGCAGCCTGTTCTCGGGTTATTCAAATGATGGATATTCTTCTTCTGAGTTTATTTTATGGGGTCAGACCACATTGATGGGTAAAGGAAGAGATGCTGTAGTAAGAAAGCATCTTGTACGTCTAGCTATGCTCCAGTGACTTCCTTAAAGCACAGGAAGCATGCCATAGCAAGTAGATGACATGACATCCCAGATTCGAGTACTGCATGGGGGCTGAAATCTTGTGGAACCCGTGTGCTTAAAATGCTTATTGGCAAATTCCTGCTTAAAGAAAGGAAAATAAAGTGTTCCGTTTTGTGCCTGACAACATTAGCAAAAGTTTTTGACATGATATGGCTGAGGAAGAGAGTTTAACAAATTCAACATGTAAGTGGCTTAATACAGAAGGGACTGTAAATAAAAGTTCATAATTTCCAACAGTGATTAATTAGAAAACATGCTTATAATGTATTAGTAGAAATTTAGATGTGAAAGGTAAGAATAACTTCCTTGATTATTCAAAGAGCAGAAATAAGCTTATTCCTTGTCACTATGCTCATCACTAGAACACACAGTGTATCTATGAGGACATCTTTAATAATGTCATGTTAAAATTTTAGTAGGCGAGTGGATAAAGAAGTTGTGGTATATTTACACGTGGAATACTGTGCAGACAGCATGGAGGTCCCTGGAGAGTATCATGCTAGGTGGAATAAGCCAGACAGAGAAAGACAAGTGTCACATGATCTCACTCACGTGGAATCTAAAGAATTAAATAAACTGATGAACAAAATAGATCCAGAGACAAAGAAACATGGAAAGACAGATGAATCTCGAAGTGAAGGTGGGGGTGTGGGGTGGGGTGGAGAGATTAACCAAAGAACTTGCATGCATATATGCATAACCCCTGCACACAGATAATAATGTGGTGAAGTCCTGGGGATGGGTGGGAACGGGCTGGAAGGGGTCAATTGGGGAAAGGGACATCTGTAATACTTTCAACAGTAAAGATGAGTTTTAAAAAAATTGTTTCTGCAGGAACTAGAGAGTTTGGGAGGCTACAAAACCAAGACAACTAATCATTTCTGTTACATTTTTTTTTTTACTTACGGTATACAATTACAAAGAAAATATTCATATTTAGTTGTTAACTTTTAGGTTTAGATATTACAAACTTACAATATTTATTTTTCCTTTTTAGGTAGAAAAAATTGGCTGGGCATCATGGACAAGTGTGCTTGGTTTGTGCTGTGAGGGAATTTGGCCTGTAATTGGAGAAGTCACAGATGTAACTGCCTCGTGCCTCACCCATGACAAAATGGTTCTAGCCACTGGGGATGATTTGGGATTTGTGAAGTTATTTAGATATCCCACCAAAGTATGTGTCTTTCTTTAACTTCCTAATGATTACAGTTATAACATTAACGTAATATCCTGTCATAGTTGTGAAATGCCATTTCATTACAACAGTGAAATAGCCATATTACATAGGTAATATGAGTTGTAATAGGAAAGGTTCAGAATTATGTTCCCTATTCTTTTGTTTTGTTTTGTTTTGCGGGAGGGAGGGAAGAAGGGAGCAGAAGAAAGAAGGAAAGGAAGGAGAAAATAGGAGGGAAATATAAGCAGCCAGTTGTAACTGCTTATGTTCTCTATTCTTAATATCACATTTATTGCTTTATCTAGAAGTATTATAATTTATGATCCATGTCTTAAGTTATATATTATGTTGTATAGTGTTTCTCAAAATTGAATAATGTAAATATTCATTTTAAAGGAAATATCTCTTTTACCCTAATAATAACTTAAATAATTTAATATTCTTTTGATTAAATATATTATTAGCAGTAAATAACAAGTTTATATTTATACCTTTAAAATTTAATGTTTTAATCAGTTAAATAAAAATACCATGACTATAATATCTACAAAATTAAAATAAACAACATTGATTTAATATGATGAATGATGTTATTTTGCTAAAACCAAACTTTGGAGTACTGTACTGTATGTCTATGCTAGTGTGTGATGACTCAATTCTCTTATTGCTTTCCTCTATTCAAACTACTGGGAAACATTATTACAAAAGCAAAATTCATGGATCAGTCTAGATTCAGCATTTATTCTTAATTGCCACAAATTTAGATATATAATTTGGCACCAACATGAGCTTAAACATATATTTGAAATAGGGCACTGAAACTATATGATATTTGGTTCATGATGATCTTAATTGCTCATGATATTTTATTTTAAATATGCTTTTATTGATTTAAGAGAGAGGAGGAGAGAAAGGGATAGAAACATCAATAATGAGAGAAAATCATTGATTGATTGGCTGCCTCCTGATGGGGATCAAGACTGCAACCTGGGCATGTGCCCTGACTGGGAATCAAATTGTGACCTCCTGGTTCAAAGGCTGATGCTCAACCACTGAGCAACACCATCAGCCCTCATATTATTATTTTTAGAATTCATTGAAGTGAAAACACAAGTTAAAAAATTCTCATAGAGAACTCAGGTGCCCAAGAAAGTACTGTATCTACTTTATAGACACTTAAATGGTAGGACTTTATAGTTGACCAGAGGCCCGGTGTATAAATTCATGCACCAGTGGGGTCCCTCAGCCTGGCTTGCAGGATTGGCTCTCTGACATCTCCCAAGGGATCCCAATTGTAAGAGGGCATAGACCAGGCCAAGGGACCCCCATCGGTGCACAATTGGGGCCAGGGAGAGATGTGGGAGGTTGGCCAGTTGGGAAGGAATCCCAGGAGGGCTCCAGGACGTGTCCAGCCTGTCTTGTTCAGTCCAGATCAGCCAGACCCCAGCAGCAAGCTAAACTAACCGGTTGGAGTGTCTGCCCCCTGGTGGTCAGTGCACATCATACCAAGCAGTTGAGTGGCCTTAGCATATCATTAGCATCTTGCGCTTTGATTGGTTGAACAGACGACTGGATACTTAGCATGTTGGGCTTTTATTATATAGGACTAGGGGCCCCGGTGCACAAAAATTTGTGCACTCAGGGGGGTCCCTCAGCCCGGCCTGTGTCCTCTCGCAGTCTGGGACCCCTTGGTGATGTTCACCTGCTGGCGTGCCTGGCCAGCCTGGGTGAGGAGCTGATGGTTGTTTTCAGGTTGCCCACAGCCCCTTCAGGGTTCGGGTCCCTACTGGGGTGCCTGGCCAGCCTGGGTGAGGGGCTGAGGGCCGTTTTCAGGCTGTCCACAGCTCCCATTGACCCAACATCCCAGCGAGGATGGCTGGAATCAGGTTTTTGGAGTTTATTTATCTTCTATAATTGAAACTTTGTTGCCTTGAGCAGAGGCCTAGGCAGGCAATGAAGCCTCCTGCTTGCTTTAGCTCCGTGGCTTCTATAATTGAAACATGGCCTTGAGCAGAGGCCCAGCAGGCCTAGGCAGGCAGTTTCCTCTATCTCTGGCCTCCTGTTTGCTCTAGCTCCGTGGCTGCCAGCCGCCATATTTGCTGGGTTAAATTGCATACAGCCACTCTGGTGGACATGGCTTGGTTGGTGGGCGTGGCTTAGATGTAACAGAGTGAGGGTCGATTTGCATATTACTCTTAGATTAGATTAGATAAGAATGTGTTCCAATAAAACATTATTAGTCAGAAACTTCGCTTCCAGCATTTTAAATGCACTAGGAAGAGGTCCTGGGATATTGCTGTACGGATTCCTTCTTCACCTGTTGCAGCAAGAACTACAAAATCTTAGGGAAACTACCTTCTTGCAGTGTTTTGTTGACAAATCCTCCTTTTATTTCAGCTAACTTTTATTCCCTGAAAGTTTACTGCTTTAGCTGGCATTATGTTTTGTATATTTAAACTATTTCTTATATTAAAATTCTTGAAAAGATGTCCATCTGAAACCTGTTAATGATACATTACTCTGAAATGTACTTCTGTAACTGGTAATGCTACTGTTCAAGATTTAAGAGTTGCCATTCCAGTCAAGGGCATGCACCTTGGTTGTGGGCACATGCCCAGTGGGAGATGTGCAGGAGGCAGCTGATTGATGTTTCTCTCTCATCGATGTTTCTAGCTTTCTGTCCCCCTCCCTCCCTTTCTGTAAAAAAATCAATAAAATATATATTTTTAAAAAATAGATTTAAAAGTTGCTAGTCTCTAGAACTTGTATTTTTCTTGATATTTAAAAGAAAAATACATTCTCCTGTATGGTGCTTACAGACAATGAATGAAGATAAAAAATATTTACATGGGTTCATACCAAAATTATTGATAATTATTTTTGTTAAGATGGCCACCCTGAACATAGATATTTATATTCTGATTTCTAAATCATTGTTTCTGTTGTCAACAATATGTCTCATAGCCATTGTTTTTAATAGACATGTATTATTCCATAGATATACACTGTAGTATTACTCTTAGGAACATTTAAGGTATTTAAAGTTTTTCACTGCTAGAAGTAAATGCTGTGGTAAATAATTATTGCACAGACTGCAGTTTTTAGCATAGCTCTCTAGAAGGGTGATTGGTAAAGAAAGGTCAGAAAGTTTTTATGCTTTTAATGCACAGTACCAAGTTGATTTCTAAAAAAGCGATGTCCATGGTACTAGTAATGTGTGAAACTACTAGTTGTACCCTGCCCTCACCAGCTTGGGAACTGTTATATTTTATTCTAGTAAATTTCAATATTTTCTAATTTGTATAAGTTGTATTTATAATGACTAATTTCTAGTCAGATATTAAGAAAGCAATTCAAAATTTTAACTCAAAGATTTCAAATAATGAAATTTCTCAGAATGACTTTTTGGCTTTTTTTTTTTATCTTTAGGGAAAATTTGGAAAGTTTAAGAGGTATGTGGCTCATAGTACACAGGTCACAAATGTGCGCTGGACTTGTGATGACAGCATGCTGGTGACCTTAGGAGGCGCGGATATGTCCCTAATGGTTTGGACAAATGAAATGGAGGGCTCTCGAGAAAAAAGGCCTTGTGATAGTGAAGAATCTGATACGGGCTCTGAAGAAGATGGGGGTGTGTTGGTTTACAGTCTTATTTTAACTAGAACATAGAAAAAAACAGTACAGCTGGTTTAAGCTGCAGAAGCTAAAACTAGTAACACTGATGTTTGAATAATTGTGATTTTAGTCTATTTGGTCTGTTTAACACCAAAATTGGTTTTGCGATTCAAGAAGAATAGGCTCTCATGTATTGATGACTTAGGTGTTCTTTATCTCCAAGTGTAAGATAATCATACATTTAAATAAGTACTGTTTAAAAATTTATAGTATCTAACCTCATGCTTTAAAATAATTCCTAATATGCCGGTAATACCAGATCATTATAGAAAAGTTAGAAAATACCTTTTACAGTAAATAATAAGCACAGCATCCATAATTTGACCACTCAGAGGTAAGTTCTGTTAATATTTTGGGATCTACTAATAAGGCATTTATATACATAGTATGTTTTTAACAAAAATAATGTCATATTGAACTTATTTTTTGTAGCCTGCTATTATCACTTAGTAATACTTTGAAACATTGTTACATATCATTAAATATTCTTCTGCATCACTTTTACTGGCTGTATATTATTTTATAATTTGGATGTAATAATACACTTTAATTTATTTCATATCACTGAATAGAATTCTTGTATCGAAATAATAAGCTCACATACTTGGTCTCTTCAGTTATCAGTTCGTGAGTAATTCTTATATTTTATGGTAGGCTACGACAGTGATGTTACAAGGGAGAATGAAATCAGTTACACCATCAGAGCCTTATCAACAAATATTCGTCCAATGTTTGGAATCAAGCCTCATTTGCAACAAAAAGAACCCTCAGTTGATGAAAGGTAACAGTCAAGTTTAAAACTAGATAAAGTAAACGATACTAGTAATAATTGAATTTATTCTTTAACTGAATGTGTTTTTGCAAAAACTAAATAACAGTGGTACTCTTTTATTATACGGTCCCCGGTACCTCTTGGAAAACCATGTTTTTCCTTATATACTTTTTGGTGGTAACACTGTTTAGAAATCAGTTAAGGAATGGGTTAAGGAATGATGCTATATATAAAGTCTGTATAATTAAAGAATGCCATTTGCTAACTTTTATAAATGTATGTGATGGGGTTGGGGAGATAATAAAAATTGAACCTAGTACTATGTACTTTTTAGGAAGCACATGAGCAGAGAGATTAAATTTTGAAAAGGCCCTTTGAGCCATGTGCCTTTAATCAAGGACAGATTTATTTCAGAAATTTTTCTAAAAGGGAAGTTAAATTCTCTAATGGGAATTACTGGTCTTTTTCTAGAATCAGCAAATCAAAAACAAGGACATGTACACAGTAATTTTATGGGGAGACAACTTTTTAATAAAGTCCCTAAGCTAGGTGACAAATCAAGAGAGAAATGGTGAACCTGATGCTTTAAAAATCATTAGGGAAGATAGAAAATAATAAAGGGGCATGTGGATCATCGAATCACATGGATTTCAGAAGCAAAGAGGTTTTAAGAGATGATAAAAGAAACGTTATCCAGAAGTAGCCGTGAGGAGCAAAGAGGGAGTGGGAGGTGAGAACCACGCTGACCTCTTCTGTACAAGCTGCGACGAGGAACTTCATTATGAGACATTAGTAAGAGGATTTGAAGGGCCAGTTAAAGACAGAGAATGCATTCACAATTAACAGGATTGGTGGAAGATTCAAGGGAATGTGTAGTTGGTGAAGGTAGTGCTGGAGAACATTGGAGCTCAGCTAGTAGAAATTATATCAGAAGAAAGCACTGGCAGAGGGATTTGAGTTCACACCTATGGGTTTAAGAATCGGGGAAAGGATGATGTTGGAAGGGTGGGATGCATGATAGTGATGGAGAAGAGGGGAGAACTAGACATTCACCCCACAGTTCCCAGGGAGTTCTGGGTGGAACATTGAGGTGGTGACGCTCCACAGCGGTTCCACATGCCCCTGTTGATGATGGTGTACCTCAAATAATAACCGTGAGGAGTCACCTTACGGGTGATCATCAACATTGCCGTCACGTATAAAGCAAAGCATGAGGTTAGAGATCTGTTTCAAAAAAGTTGGCCAAACCATAGTCTGAATACTTGCACAGGATTCTGGGTAGGAGGCAGATGGCATGGGTTTTGAATTCAGACGATGGGTTAAAATATTCATTTTATCATTTACCAGTTGTGTAAATGATAAATGTGAATCTTGTAAAATTGTCCGTCCTCTCTGAGCCTCAGTTTACTCAGAGGTAAAATGACTCGTAATTTATGGTTTAAATGAAAGAATTTAGATAGTAGGTCTTTACCAATGACATTCCTCCCATGGAATGAAATACAAAGTAACCTGAGGAGTACTGTGGTTAATACTGAAACACTCTATGAAATTAAATGTTCACAAAGTAACGAACACTACCTATATATTAATTAATCAAAGTAACATTTAAATATGCAAATGTGAACATCCCTAATTAGAATATTTGCAATATAGTGCTTAATATTACTGAAAGGAAAGTATATCACCCAGGACATGAAAAATGAAAAGTGTTTCATAAGGGAAACAAAACTTGACATTACCATAAGTCTTTTTCATTTATTATATTTATTTTTAAAGAAAAATATTTATCAGGTAAATTTAGTATGTCAGAAAGTGTGACCTAATTGTAATATGTAGGCCATCTTTTATGGTAAAACACTTCAATTTTCTTCCTCATTACTGAAGTGACCCAAGTTCTGACAGGTGAAAATATCTTACTGCTCATGGAGAGTATTTGACTGTCATGATTATAATCTTTGCTGTTAGCTTGCATTTTTTACAGCTAATGTTTTAAAAATTATTTTGAAATGATTTCACACCTTGTTCTCAAATCATGATTCAGCTCTACTAAATTCTTCTGAAAATGTTGAGGCAGAAGCAGCCAGTAATGTGATTCAGAGTTAGGAGACTTCATTTTCATGAAATGAAAGAATCAAAGGAAATAAAATGAAGAGATATTTCTTTTTACCAACTTTGAATATACTTGTGAGAGTATATTCTCTATAAGTCTGTATAAGTAATTATTTGCATATTTTAAGTAAAATACATTATTGTCATAAAGTGTGAAATAAGACACTTGATAGTTAAAACAAATGCTTGTCAAATATCTTATTCACTTAAAAGGAAAATATTTCTGATGACAATTTGATAACTACTATAATTGGTTGATACTTTGTGGGGTATTTTACCTAAATGACTTGAATAATTTTGTTACTCTTTTTATCTAAATGTTTGTGAAACAAATTTTGTGTATTTAATTTATTATCAAATTTTTAATATTTGTCTTTACTCTGCTTACTAAACTGGTACATTTTATTTATGACCAGTTTTCATATGTCTCCTCCTTTTTTCCTTTTGCTCCTTTTAAAGGCAGGGGATAGTAAGGTAAGTATTTTATTAAAGAAAATACTCAAAATTGATTCTTCTGTTTTGGTCTTTATAGTTACTTAAGGTATATTTTTCTCCTATAAAACAGTGAACTATATTTGTCAAGAAAGAATCAGAAAATGAAATAGGACAAATCCTACAAAACAGTTGCCTTTTATAAATACAGTATGTGGGTGTTATTATGAGAGTCTTGATTATTGGTTTTAAAATGACTTTTCATAGACTCCTATACTCAGTTTTTCCTTATGTTTCAGACTGATAAAACAATCTGTTAACCATACATTTTTATCAGTGGGAAAAGTTTCCATTTATAAACCAGTAAGGGTCATTTCATGCATGTCTAATGTCTCTATGAATTTTAAAACATTGACATAGGGCAGTGAATGTATTTGTGTGTTTGATGAAATTATGTGCAAGGACTCTGGGGTACTTCTGTAGCTACTTATACTGAGATGAAAATGTCTCCAAACTTTCTGAAGCAGAACCATTTGTGGTAAAGGCTACTTTATAAGTTCTTTTTAAAAGATACCATTAGGAAAATGCTGGAAAGTAAGGATCAAAAAAGGATATTTGAAACGAGATTGTATAGAAATTCGAATGTTGGGCTCTCCTTAATTTGCAGACAGCAGGAATTATCTATTTTTTGCAAGTTTTAATATTTATAACAGAACATGTTGAATTCTCATTTGTTTTTCTTCTTCACCTTTCTTATTTCCCTGCCATTAATGGAGTAACTTAAGTCTTTTCTAATATGCACTAATAAGTAAAAACAATAGGCCTTTAAAATATACACTATAGCTTATCTGCATTAAATTTATAAAAAATATTTTATTACAGGAAGCATTTTACTAGTATTTTAAATTAAATCTGTGTTGTAATCTTTCCCCCTTTTTATCTGCTGCTAAAAAGAGGTTCCAGGTAATCCTCTTTCTTTGCTGTCTTAGGACTAATTTTGTATTTTATCTTCCTTTATGTTTCCCATTAATGAGCTATGTTACTTGGTATTCTTTACTTCTAATCACAATTTATGTTTCCTTCTTTGAAATGAGTACTTCTGAAATGCACAGCATCTTAATTATTGGATTCACAGACAAGTAACTACTTCTCTGAAACATTATCCATTTAACTTGTATAATATTGCAAGCTGTGTAATTTTAAGCAATAATATATGTTATGGGAGTTATTTTTACAGAGATGAAAGTACACTTAACTGTTACATGGGATTGTATAGATAAAAATTACAACTATCAAATGATAACATTAAATCAGGTTCAACAAAATGGCTTGGAAGCAACCAAGGTTGCTGTCCTCTTCTGAAATGATCCTAGCACAGATATTTTCAGTTAAATATTATACATTTCAGTTTTATTTATTAATTGTGCATATCTTTTAAGTACATGAAAAAGATTTGAAACCAACATTTTTGTGATAATTTAAAAAGCTCTTTATATAGTCTTGTAAGTGCATTTAATTTTTATGCCATCAGCCAGTCAAAGTTATGTAATTCCACCTAAGCTGCTGAACATGAAAATGCACACTCTTTTATATGACACTAGAGGCCCGATGCACGAAATTCATGCAAGGGGCTTAGCCCCGGGCCCCCCACCACTGCCGAGGCCCCTGCTAACCGCTTCTGCCTCGGCCTCTGATCTAATTAGCATATTATGCTTTTATTATTGTAGATATTTGACATAACACTTCATTTACTTTTAATGGATAAATAACTTGAAAACCATTTTGAAAATACAAATGTTGTTATGCTTTTATTTTTATGGAATTATTCATAAATATTGGAATTTTTCAGAGGGAAGTTAATTTGTATCATTTCCTGATTTTGTTGTTAAAAATTAAATATTAGCCCAATGGGTGTGGCTCAGTGGTTGAGTGTCAACCCATAAACCAAGAGGTAACAGGTTCGGTTCCCGGTCAGGGCACATGTCCGGTTGTGGGCTCAATCTCCAGTAGGCAGTGGACCAGTGTTTCTATTTCTCGATCCCTGTCCCTTCCTCTCTCTAAGTCAATAAAAACATTTTTAAATGAATATTAGCTTAAAATTTGGAGGGGGGATTTGATACATAATTAATTTAGATTCAGTGTTCAGGTTATTAAACATTTGAATAATGATTATATCCGTTAAAACTAAATGATGTGGAGTTTTTAAATTTTTATTTTAAAAAGAATTTTAGGAAAGAGCCTCTACATTTAAATGATTCAAAATGGGAACTATATTCACCTAATGGGACATTATGAATAGTCCTGAACTAGCAGTGGAAACAGAGAAGAGGGAGCTAGATTTTGGAGAGCTGCTGTGTAGGTGAAGTTGAGGAGACTTTAGTAAACAGTGAGGCTAAGAGAAGAGAAGGAGTAGGAGGCAGTAGTAATAGCCATCACCTTTTGTGGAGTGTGATACGATTTACTTGCTTCCTGCCTAGAATGTGTCCTGCTGGACTGATGGTGATGCCACGGCCAAGCTAGGGACTGCAAGAGGGAGAGAAGGTAGGCACAGAGTGGCAGGTCAGAGTAGATTCGAACTCAAACGTGTTTTCTGTTGCCAGTAGAAAATTCATAGAAATATTTTCAAAATTCAGTTCAAGAAGAATCTATTGAATACGTGCCGGATATAAAATACTGTGATAGATACTTTAAAGCAGTAGGCTTTGCTGATAATGTATCTCATCAAGAAGTTTTGAGTATATAAAACTAGCATTTGTGTATTTTTATAAGCAGTCTGCTCTTGTACTGGTATAGTATTTACTTTATGAAACATACACTAAAGAAATTAAAAGTAAAATAAATAAAAGGTCGAATACCTTCGTGTTTTAGAGGATATCAAGATAGAGAGGGCACAGTCTAGTGAGCACACAGAGGGAGCGTGTTTTTATGAAGGTGTGTTAGATATTTCTCTCTGGAGGGCAGGAGCGGGAGGCTCCCAGAAGGCGCCCGTAATAAGTGCCTTTCCGCATTCCCACTTTCCTGTTTCAGGCCGCCTGTGAGCAGGGCCCCACCACAGCCAGAGAAACTCCAGACAAACAATGTTGGCAAGAAAAAAAGACCCATCGAGGTGAGGAAAACTCATTCTCTGGTTCATTCTGTTTCCTTTTTGTAAAATACCCAAATCTTAGTTTTAATGAAAATAAACATCGAATCACTAGTTTTAATGAAAGTAAACATAGTGAATAATCACTTTTGTTTGGTTGTAAAAATCAATTGCTTAAATGTCAAGTGTGAGCTTTAGATCGACATCCTCTGTCTCTCCCAGGCATTTCATAATCCCAGTAGCAGCAGCAACAAGCAAACTGCTACGTTGAATCAAAAATAAGGCATCAAAACTGTGGGAGGGCAGTTGTCCTCCCTCCCCCACTCGGCCTCAGGTCAATGAGAGCATGAGTGGCCAGGGAGGGTGCACTGCCCTTGTGCACCAGTGTCGCTGTACTGCTCCCATCCTCAAAAGTGCACCCCTGGGACCTAATTCCTACTGAGTTATAATAGTCAAAGTAGCTATTATCTTGACTAACAGATATATTGATTAATGAACACAAATGGGAATATTCTTCTTTTGGACAAAAGTATCTCAATGTTTAACCCATAAAATCTTTAAGAACCAAAATTCTTGGAATCAGATGACCTTGTGCTGCCCTTTTCGTTTTTACAACTTGATGTGGAAAGGATGGAACGTGTGTCTTAGCTCTCTAAAACAGGTCACCTCAAGACGTGTGTCTAGTTTAATTCTGTGTTTGCAGTTTGTAAAACATTAGAAATGCATCCTTTATTTTGTCGGAAGATACCAATACTGTATACAATTTTAAAACTGGTGAATATTTAGACATGAGGAATCATATCCTGGTATTATCATTGTCATAGGATCTCATGTTGGAGCTTGTTTTTGGCTATCGAGGCAGAGACTGTAGGAATAATGTTCACTATTTAAATGACGGTGATGATATAATTTATCATACTGCATCCATTGGGATTCTGCACAATGTTGCTACAGGTAGGAAACCCTGATTCCTCATCCCTACTTTTTCTTAAATTTAGGATTTTTTAATTTAGCATCATAAAATTCTTTGTTAAAACTATAATTAAAATGCATGAGCCCAGAATATACTTCATGCTGTAGAACTTCCTACTAATATTTCAACCAAATTTACATACAGTTAATAGAGTATAGGAGCAGAAAAGGGCCGAAGGTTTACTGTATGTTGAAACCATTGTAACTTTATTCTGTTGATGATTTGGATGGTTGGCTCATCGTGAGGGAAAAGTAGCATGCTGGGTGAGCTGATTGCTGAGGCGGGAGGTGTTCATACTAAGGCTTTGGAAAGCCAGTGGATATTTAACTTTTATTGGTGTATTTCCCTCTCCCCCTCTCCCCTCCTCCCTCTCTCTCTCTTAAAATAAATGAAATAAATAAGTAAACCTTCAGTACCTCCCCGCAGATTATAGAATATGAAATTTAATAGAATGGCATTCAGATTCCTCTGTGATTCTAGTTCCAATTTGCCTTTCAACCATATTTCTCACTTTTCTTTTTTATGACCCCACACTTCACCAAGGGAACCCCTTGTGTGCTTGCCCAGTACTTTCCTGCCTTTGTACCTTTGCTTCAAGTATTCTACCTGGAATGCCCTTCCCACCCCCCTTCCCATTCACCGAGTCCGCCGGGTCAGTCCAGCAGGGCCACATGCCGGGATCAGAAGGCTTCTCTGCTGGGAATCCCCACAGCGTTTGTTCTCTGACTCTGTGGCGCTTGTGTCTTCAGCCTTTATCACATCGGTCTCTGCCTTTTCAGGGCTCTGTCCCTTTAAAGGTGTCTGGGTCATTTTTTCATCTTCATGATGATGTGACATATTAAGTGCTCGAAAATATGTGTTAAAGAAGCAAGTAAGTTAAACAGCAGTTTATTGTGCATTTGGCTGTTATACTTCAAAGTTTTAAAATTTAATTCTCAAATTATTTTTTATAGGGACTCAGAGTTTTTATCAGGAACATAATGATGATATTCTGTGCCTCACTGTAAATCAGCACCCCAAATTCATCAACATAGTAGCAACTGGCCAAGTAGGTATGTTTGTGTATTTTAAAAGAAACCATTTTAAGTGATTCGGTATTCTAAGGAAAAAATTAAAATATATTGTTTATTTTTCAAAAATTATTTGCACATAAAGCACACACCCAGTTTGACCATATTATTTATATCCGGGTATCTTTCTTTCACTTCAGTTATCTGAGTTGATTCAAACAGTTCACAATTAAGAATAAGCTATTTTATGTTGATTGAAATAGTTGGATTTAGTCCTTTAGCAGAAATTTCAGATCAGCAAAAAGGTTTAATTTAATAGCATGTAGAGCGGAAAGGAAGACCTTGAGCAAGACACGGGAACTAAGAGAAGCCAGGAAGTAACTAGGCTGAGGGGCAGAGCCTTTGCTACAGCAGGGTTGTCAGTTGGAAAGAAGAAAAGCCATGTCTGCTCTGTGCTAGCAAATCCCACTGCCTTTCTCCCTCCTTGGAATTGCTCTAATTTGCCAGCTGTTTCTAAACCATCACCTCTACTGTGTGTTTAAATCGGTGGAACTCTACACTTACACCAAGGCCATACCCCTACAGCAAAATGATGCGAGGATGGCAGGTCTGGTTAGGACATATCCACCAATCAGTCCGCGCTCACTGTGAATTCTGCATAATAGATTGTGTCAGTCACATCTGTACAGCCTGGTGTAGTTTTTAGAAATGATTGGAACCCTGGGTTTGTTGGGTCTCGGTGGGCCTCTGTGGCTAAGCCAGCTTTCAGGTGTCCCAGGTGCCTTTAATATCTTCATTTTCATACGGGTACTAAATTGATCAGTTAAATACTTATTATCTGGGTTGCTTAGTTCTACAGTGAAGCCACAAAGACCCTTGTATTCTTTCTATCTGTAAAATTTTCTACTTTTGAAAAAAAAAATTTTACCTGTTACATACAAAATACTCTAATCTTTGAAAATACATAGGTCTAACCCTTTTTCTGTGAAGTGTTTTGTTTTTACTCTGCCTGAGGAGTGAGACGCCGTGTTGTTGCCATTTTGGTCATTAAAGAACCTAGTTGATCCTGTTCTAAGGGGAAATGGTTTTAGTTTTTGCCCGTTGAGTATGATGTTGGCTGTGGGTTTGTCATATATGGCTTTTATTATGTTGAGGTATGATCCTTCTATTCCCACCTTGCTGAGAGTTTTTATCAGAAATGGGTGTTGTATTTTGTCAAATGCTTTTTCTGCATCAATTGATATGACTATGTGGTTTTTATCT
>PVJC01020258.1:0-29364 GCA_004026665.1 Murina feae
GCCAGTGGGGGGGCAATTAGGGGAGATTAGGCAGGCAGACGAGTCAGCAGTTAGGAACCAGTGGTCACTGATTGTGAGAGGGATGTCCGACTGCTGATTTAGGCCCAATCTTGAGGATAGGGCCTAAACCGTCAGTTGGACATCCCCCAAGAGGTTCAGGATTGGAGAGGGTGCAGGCTGGGCTGAGGGGACCTCCCCCTGTCCCCCCCCCCATGAATTTTGTCCACTGGGCCTCTAGTAAAATAAATAAATGACACCCATTTGATTCAGTCATTCCACAAATATCACTGAGTATTTACTATGTCCTAGTCTCTAGAGTTGGAATACCTCGATGAATGAAATAAAATTTCATAAAGTTCATAATCTAATGGGATGCCTTGGACAATTAAAAAGTAAATCTTAAAAAGAAAAATGTTTTGTTTTAAAAGGAATTTTACAAAAAATTTAGAACAGGATGAGAGAAATATTCCAATGCTAAGTTTGGTATATAAGCCTTTTTACAAATTGTCCCAGTCCACCTTATCAACTTTTCATTTGCCACAATCCTGTTGAATAATCTTTTACTTTAAGGCCCCAAATCACCATCATTCCCTAAATTTTCTATCAACTTTCCCAACTCTACATCTCTGCTATGGTGATCTCTCTGACTGGAATGCCCTCCTCTACTTTTCTTACCTTGAGCACTTCCATTGTCATGGGGAAAATCTCCCTCGTTCTATAATACTCCTTTCCCAAGAAACTTCCTTGTTTCTCTCCTAAACAGAATTAATTTGTCTCCTCTTTTCTGACCATAATCTCATCTTGTACTGCATTCTGCCTCTAATTATTTCTGGTGAATTTATGTTTATATTTCCTTCTGTCTCTTCAATTATCAGTTGCCAACTATTCAAATTAGAGTCTGCTTTACTCAGCTCTGCATTTCTAATACCTAACATAATGTCTGAGCATATTAGGTTTTAGTAAATTTGTGTTGCATAGAAACATTAGAGTTAATAAAGAGATGTAAATTTAACCTTAATTTAAAAAGCAAAAAAAAGTGAGATATACCTTCAGCTATTTCTAAACAGACTGGATTAAGTATTTTGTAAAATAATAATAATAATAATAATAATAATAATAATGGCCAAGATATGGCCTACTATAGACTTTTGCTAACAATGAATTTCATTTATGGTTCCCTAGGCCTGTATCTATTATTTCCTAGTGACTAAATATAATATATTTTACTGTTGTCATGACAGGTTCTGTCAAAAGTTAAGATAGGGCCTTTATGTAAATAATTTCACAACAAATGGAAATAGATTCTCCTTCAGGCCTTTAGCTCTGGAGTGAGAACATCAATTGCTATTTGGCCAGGTACGCAATTGTGATCCATCTGCTCACTGATCAAACAAGATATAAGAAAGAAGCAAAAGCAAACAAATACCCTTCACAAACTCTGTTTGTATAGTAGGAGAAAGCCTGTGCTTAATTTATTCCTACTTGGAGATGGGGAGTGGGAGACCCATGGAGTAACAGAAGGTGGAGGTTGAGGATGGTAGACCCACGGGGTAGCGGTGGGAGGTAGGTTTCCATGGAGTAACAGAAATTGGGAGGTCTAGTGGGAACAATGAACAGTGAGAAGAAGAGCTTTCATGTTGCAATAAATTAAAGAAGGTTCCCATTTAACATTTTATATCATTTACAATAAGTTAGTATTTGATGTTGAGTGTTCAGTGTTCTGTATACTATTTCAATCCTGATTTTAGAAATTTAGATATATGGAGCTGAAACCAAATGTCATATAATGAAAGTAAAGCTATCATGTGGGGCCTATAATTTATACCTTGCCCACTTCCTAAAACAATAAAATGCATATAACACAAATGCCATGCTGTAGGAGAGGATTTTGGCCACCCAGTGTTCACTGGCCTAGCTTATCCTAACATGCTCTTTGAGGGCTGTCAGGCTGCTGGTGAAAGGTTACAGAGCTCACCCATCAATGATTTGTAGAGGGTGGAGGAAATACAGAGTGGTTATAGTTTATGCACAGGATACATACCCTGCTCTCGCTCGCCTTCATTGAATTTTGCCTGAAGAGTCATAGTAACTAGCTGGTAAGGTCAGTTCTCAATCAAGAAAATGCTCCCTCTCTTTGTTCCTAAAATTGACGTGTGTGTGTTTATTTGCATGTGTGTGATTTAAAATGTCATTAGACCAGGCACGAGATAAATATTTAAATTTAGCAGAAGCCTGTCAGTGTGACTTCAGCAGACACTGCCCATGTGAGCCACGCTGCAGCTCTGCTCCATGTTTGTATTCCTGGGCTCCCCCTGCCTCTTGGATCACTCGTGTAGTGTGATCTTTATTTTATGCACATCATTCCTTTCCTCTTGGGGACTGCATGCTTCTTCCTCCTGACAACTGTTTTTCTCAGTAGTTTGAAAGAAAACTTGTTTTGAGACTATAATTTTATGTCCATATATTACATTTGTTGTTATGTTTAGGATAATCTCCCCCAAAGCTCAGTGATTATTACCAAAGTTCTCTAGCCTCTTTTTATCTGTCCCCTGTGCTTTCCCTCTTCCCCTACCCTCCATCCTTTGTGGTTCACAGTCCTCTTCACTCCTCTCTACTTGAAATCTCTCTCTGATATGTGTATTTATTATCTCCAAATGAAATGTCTTATTTGTCTCATTATGCAGTTTATAAGTCCTCAAGGCTTGAAGTAACATAAACGTATGTTTTATCGATCATATCTTCCCCCACGTTTATATATGGGGGCTTCCAAATGAAGAGGATGCCCTTATAAAAAATAAAGCACATGGTCAGAAGGAGCAAATCCAGCTAGAATTAATTTTATTAGTTGCCTAAGAAGAAATATACTTAACAGACTTGAAGACATACAAGAATCTGCTTGTCACACCATCTGTATGGTTTCATTTATGGGAGGAAGCGTGAGTATGGGTTTAGGAACCAGAGTCCTTAGTAAAATTCTGTTTTATTAGTTACACATTGAGAACTTGAGCAAATCTTAAACTTCACTCAGCCTTAAAGTTCTTCAGCATTTCAAGTAGATAAAAACCTACCTCCCAGATTTTTTGACATAGTAAGAAATATATTTTCATAGCTTTAAACACCTAAAAGTGACTGAGAAAGAGACCAGATAGACTTTTAGATGCCTTTTCCTTTTTTTGACAATCCTGATTATTTGGTATTATTATACTCAACAGAATTCACTGGTCTGTTCTAGATGTATGTATTTTTAATATTAGCATTCAACTTTACCTACAAATAAAATTTACTTTGAAGGTTGCCCATGATTATGTTGAGGATGGAAAGACCTCATAAGAATGTGTCTCTTGTCAAGCCGGTATGTGTTAGGTGAAAAATCATTTAGTTCAGGTGTTTTTTTAGAAGGATTTAATTTAGAAGTGTATTTAAATAAATTTCAGAGTCAGGTGCTTTTGAACCAAAATTGAGTTAGAAACCATTCATTCATTTGTTCACAAGTTTTTGGTGTACTTACTGGTCAATAACACCGAGCATCAACAGGTACTGGGGATGATGCTTTGGGCAGGATGAAGACTCTGTCCTCTTGAGCCCATGCTAAAGCTCCAGTCTGGTTTTAGGGATCAGGACTGGCCAGTATAGGTCTATAGGGTGTCTGTCTAAGTCTATAACAACCATAAAGCTTTAATATTGATTGAAGGGGAGCAAAATATACCACCCAAAATATGTCTCTTTGACACATTGATTGTTTGGGGTTGGTTATTTTTTTAAGAAACATCAGACAAAGGAGAAGCTCTGAAAATAGAGTAGAAATTACCCTTTTGTAAGATAAATTTACATTTATAAACCTTCATTTGTCAGGGTATCAGTGTTGCTGGTGGAAATCGTGTTCTTCCTTGGGATCACGAGAGAAGCATTTCACCCTCACGTGGGATGTTATGGTGTGTGGAGTTTATTTGGATGGAAATAGAAGGCTGCCTCTCCTGGGTCTCCCATGTTTCATATTTGCCCATCCCACCATGAAGAAAGCCCAGTCTTGTATTCATCAAGGCCAACCAAAGTCCAGTGTCCAGAGTTTTTGTTTCATATCACAGGTTCTGCTTAGACCTGTGTAGTCTGTGTAGTCAGTTGTGGGCCCACACGGCTTCTAGATCTGCATAGTTGCTTGTGTTCCTGGGATAGATAGAGGAAGGTCTTCTTTGGTTTGTCTGAGGCTTGGGAAACACCAGGAGCTTTTTCAAAACAGCCAACAAACTTCCCAAGCTTTCACAGGCTTGCACTTGGCCTGTCTCGCAAACTATCTATTATTTCCCAGGCTAGACTGACAGGTCTCTATGGTCAAGCACCATCCCCCTGTGCCATTTTGACTTCTATTGTGCATATGCTTATCGCCCCCTCCCAAACACCCCCTAACAATCTGGGAAGGGAGGGGTGTTAATTTTTGGTGGGGCAATGCTGTGGTCCCCTGGAGTGTGTGAAACTGTAGCCTCCTGGTGAAGCAAACAGGCTCAGTGTCTGATTTAGCTCCCCAGCCCATTAGACTCAACAGTGTCTGATTCCCTTTGCTTCTTCCTCTATCATTATCTAGCTGCCTGCAATAATCTCAGGAATGGGAGGATGACTAAATCTCTAGAGACTCTTATCAATGGGGAAGTCAGAGACTTAAATCTGTATAAAACCATGTCTATTTTTTTTTTTTTTTACTGTAGTTTTCCTGATAACCTCTCATAACTGGCTCTCCCCTGCTCCCCAGACATCTTTTCTCTTTAGCTGATGTTCAAGGTGACAACTTGGCCATTACAGGAAGTTGCTGTTTCCCCTGGGTATTTCCTGTGTATATAAGAGGTGTACATGTTATTAAACTTCTCTTTGTTTTTCTCCTGTTAATCTTCCTTTTACTATGAAAAATCCTTAACCAAGAACGTAGAAGGGTGGAGGGAAAAGTACTTTTTCTCCCCCACAGAATTAAAAGCTAAAAGACATAGGGCTTACAGTGGAAGAGATTAAGCATAAACTTCAAAGACACAGGCCCTGGGAAACATGTTTATTATGAATTAACAGATTTATATATTTTTGAAAAATTACAAACAGAAAATACTTTTAGAAAAATCAGTTAATATCACTACCTTTTCCACTCTAACTTAGTACATATATCTCCTCCTGCTTATATCAAGAGACCTTAAGACAACGATGAGCAATTTTGGAATCAGCTGATGGACAATTCCATGAAAAATGTTTTTTAGCCCTGACTGGTTTGGCTCAGTGGATAGAGCGTTGGCCTTTGGATTGAGAGATCCCAGGTTCGATTCCAGTCAAGGGCATGTGCCTTGGTTGTGGGCACATCCCCAGTGGGAGATGTGCAGGAGGCAGCTGATCGATATTTCTCTCTCATCGATGTTTCTAGCTCTCTATCCCTCTCCCTTTCTCTCTGTAAAAAAAATCAATAAAATATATTAAAAAATCTTTTTAGTTCCCATTTATTGATACGTAATGGGTCTGCAGTTGTGTCTGTGTATAGATACATTTTTTTTTTTAGTTGTAGAAATTTTTGGTGTAGAAATGGCTCTCAGACTCTTCCTACCCTTTACTTGCACTCACTTGGCAAACCTATGTGAAGGTGTGGGGCTAAAGGTCTTGCTGTAAAGTGAACATAGTCCATAGTGCTTAGCACTGGAAATAAGTGAATAATAGGAAGTTATCTGAATGACATATCTGGATATAGACTGAGTACAGCAATATGAAATCACAGCAATAGTTAAATGCCAGTAAATATTGCCTTTTCTGTTTCTTTTGATTAAAGTGTAAGTAGAGATTCTAAATTGTTTTCTGTAACCTTAATAGATAATTTTACCTATACATTTTGAGACAACCATCATTGTGGTGCTGTTTACCTAACCTTAAAACCAGAAACAAGACTCTAATTATCTAAGGAGACCTTACTCAGATTAGGTACCACCCAGATATAACTAAGTTGAGTATTTCTATGTTGGTTAAGTCCTGAATTCTCTTAGAGAATTGTCTGAATTTTTCTGATGTGTTGAGTGTCTTGCTTTGATTTCTACTAGAAATTATTTTCTTGAATTGGGACTTAATTACTATTTACTAAAAATAAAATTATACATCTGTTAAAAAAGTATAGTAGAGACAAGGTTCGAGACACACATAATCAGACTTCCTTTTGGGAAAATGTGTAAGACATTTATGAAATAAACTTGATAGAAATATTTCAAAATTTGAAAACAATCCTGAAAGTTTTCTTAATATAATCAAATAAAAGTTATAAAACAAGAAACATTTTATAAAATCTATAATAAAATTACGTTTCAATTAATCATGTAAGAGAAAGAATGACCATGTGTCAAGAAGGGAAGAGTCAGAAAGCAGAAGAAAAGGGTTAAGGAGTGAGGGTGGTGTGAGCAAGTGAAAGCAGCATCTTATGAAGATATGCTCACACATTTTGCAGTGGGTGGTGCTATAAATTTGAAGTGAAAGGTTTCCATGACCACTGCTGCAGTAGTTGGCATTCACATTATATACTGCTGGCATTTTAAGTTAAAATTACTGCCCTGTTCCATACTCCCACTGTTATTAAAAGACTCTGCTACTTCATGAGTTAGAGCTATTGTTCCCACGTAATAGGTTTAGATGTTTCTGTAGAGTGGTTTAGTATACCTTCCCTCTTCTTTTTCTTCCAATTTCTACCAGATCTGACTCTTGTATGAGTTTCTCAGTCTTTCTCAGAAAGAAACCCCCAACATTCGGAATAGTGTTCATTTTCAAAAGTGTTGGTGGTATTAAATTACATTTAAAAAATTTCATCATGAACACAAGAAACCTTAGATGCCTATCATCAAAAATAGTTTCTGAGAACAAAGCTGAAGTTGGGGTGGTGGTTTCCACTATCAGGGCAAAGAGAGAGGCCATCATTATCCTGGGGAATGAAAACCAAAGGCAAACGAGTGGGCTGTGGGGCTGCGGGTTAAAAGTGGTATTTTATAGCTTGAGCAGTTGAACTACAGTCCAGAGAGGACAATGTCTTGTTATTAAGAAGAGACTTCTCAGTAGCAGGTTGCCAGACACAAGAAACAAGATAGTTTCCAATATGATTGAATCCCTATTATGCTAAGAAACCAGTTAATCAAGGTTCACTGCAGGCAATTTTCCACCAATTTAAAACTCTGATCTGGAAAGAGGAACTGAAGCTATAAGCTAGACCAATGGCAGGTCATGTTTGAATCAATTACTGGGTTCACAGGGGGAACGTTTTGTTGTCTTTTAAAATCCAGATATTGAGAAATGGTATTCAAGTCTGTGAACATCAGTGCATATTAATAGAGTTTTTAAAGAAGGGCATTAGTAAACATCTCTGAAGTATCATTAATTTTCTCAAACAAGAATTCCCTAAAAGTAGAAATTTATTTAAAAGTGTTTATCCTGCCCCCTGGTGTGGTTCAGTGGTTGAACTTTGACCCATGTACCAGTAGGCCACGGTTCAATTCCTAGTCAGGGCACATGCCCTGGTTGTGGGCTCGGTCGGTCCCCAGTGTAGGCAGGCTGTACAGGAGACAGCTAATAAATGATTATCTCCCATCATTGATGTTTCTATCTCTCCCTTCCCTTCTTCTATGAAATCAATAAAAATATTTTTTAACATTTTAAAAATGTTTTTTTCCTTTTCTTCCTCCTTTTGTTCTTGATCTCTCTTTCTCTTGTCTCTCGGTCTTTGCCCTTTACAGAGCATCATCACAGAAAGATGAAAACAGCCACCTTCAGTCCCAATAATGGGAGAGCTTTCCCATTTCTCCCCACCACTGCTCTAACTATACCAGAAATTCCCTGGCATGGGGCAAACAGTCCAGGAATATATCTATTCTCCACACTAAAGGAGTGGTTGGCTCTCTTTGTGATTTTATTATTCCATTCAATAGAGAATGATGCTTTTATCTTTGTGAAAAGGATAGTGGTATGTCTTTTCATTCCACTACAAAGTGTGTGTGTGTGTGTGTGTGTGTGTGTGTGTGTGTGTGTTTCGGGGGTGGGAGGGAGAGAATCAATCTCTCAAATGTCTCACTTATTAATTTGCACGTTTTTCTATAATCCAAATATTCAGAAAGACATTTTCTGCTTTACCTTAAAAAGTCTGGAAATCTGAATGCAGGTCTATCATATGTGAATCATTTTTTCTCAAAGGCCATCATAGGTGCTGTGTTATCTGCTAGGTTAAATGCAAACTACTCATCAAAGAATCCAGATGCACAAATTGTGCACAGATTCAGAAATCCAATAATTCAGAATGAGTATGACAGGCAGAGAGAAACCAATTTAAGGAGAAGATTCTACCCTGAGTGTTTATCAGAACTCATTTACCCGATGTCCCCAATTCCTCCAGACTGTTTGGCTCACCTACTTTTTAATTTTTTGATACTGTTATATGTGAGGCTTTTTTGTTTACATATTGGGGAACTGTAACAAAGTTTACAATAGATCTGGAAATTTTGGAGGGGTATATATTTTCCTCTAATTTCTCTCTTCTAATATAATCTTAATAGTTTGAATTTGGCGTCTTAAACATGTCTCTTTTTCATTCCAAATTTGTGAACTAGGTAGTAGGTAATATCAAAAATTTAGTCAATAGAAGACATATTATACCATAGCAAAAAATAATTTTAGCCATTCTTGCTTCTTTGACTGTTGGCCTTTTTCTAACTCAAATCTGTATCCATTTCTACCAAAAATGTGAACTCTCTTTCTGTGTTGCCTCAGCTTGTCTGAATGCCGCTGCTTTGAAATACCCTCTAAGAAAACATTCATTAACTACATGCTTCTAACAGAATCCTTGAAAGTTATGATGGCACCAGAAATTTAAAATTCAACACATGTCCACATATTTTAAAATACATACTAGTCAGTTGGCAAGCAAAATAGCATTCTCACACATACTGCTTATCTATAAGAATATTTTTCATTCTGCATAGATACTAAATATATCTCCTGGCATTTCTCCACCAACCTGTCATTTACACAGAAAGCAACTGACCTAATATTAACACCTAATAACTTCCTTTTAAATAAGACCCATGGTTATCATACAGGAGGAAAAAGAAAGGGTGAAAATATTGGAGAGACAGGAGAAGGTAGTGGAAAATTAGAAGGCATATCTATTTTTACTTATCTCTCTTAAAAGGAAATGAATTACAGCGGAAATGAAAAGGGTTGCAGGGATGGCAGGTGCTGTGTAATTAAATCATAAACTCACATAATTTAGTATTATTGTGTGACTTGTGCTCAGCAGACTGCCATTAGATAAAGCGTCCAAAATTCTGTTTTAGAACAATCCTGTGTTAATAAGCTTTCTTATAAGGTAAATGAACAAGGACAGCTCATGGGTTGTTTACCTATGTCATTCATATTCTGGCTGACCATAAAAATGGCAGTCTTCTGTTCAAGGTAACACCAACTGAGTCTTTTTTCCATTTCTGCTTGTGTTGTACAGTATTTTCAAATATCAAGTTTTGTTGAACTTTCTCCGGCTGAGGTTCCTACTGATACTATTTGCAGGACTAAAAGCAACCAACAAGTAAGTACAAAACAACTCTATGCTTTGGAGGTGCCAAGATAGAAGAAGCAAAGGTAAAAAGATTGTATTACTTGTGCACCTTAAGGAAGTCAAGTTTTGAATGTGCTTCATTGTCAACAAAATAGGGACATGTCACACAGCTCACAGTATGTTTTAGATAAGAAATGTTTATTGAGCCCTGAATCATTGTCAGGTATCACTCTAGTGGTCTGGAGTTATAATGGTGAAAAAGATTTAAAAAATATTTTCCCTCACATTTTAGAGGAAAACACAGGCAATACAGTAAGCGAAGGAATGCATAGTTAAAGAGAATCACTATGAAGAAAAATAAAGCAGGGGGGTGGGTGGAGAGTGCTATTTTGTGTAAGGTGATCAGAAAGGGAGATCTTTCTGGAAGTGGCATGTGGATGGACACATGTGCATTTATATACACGGACACCACCTTCCTATTGTTTGGCTAAAAAAAGTGACAGGTGCCTTAACTGTAATAGACTGCCCTGCCTGCTGTCACAGCCCAAAATGTAGTCCTCAAAGTCAGGGGATTTGTTGAACTAGTTTTGTTTTCTGGTTTCCAGAGTATCTCCAAGCCTCTATTAAAAAAAAAATTAGAATCACTCTCTCTGACATTCTTTCCATTTATGCTTAAACACACAAATTACTACGAGGGGATGGAAATGATCTCTTCCTCCCTCATGCCAACTTGGCTAGATGGCGAGTGACAGGCTATAGCAGCGTGTCAGGAAAGGAGAGTGTTGCGTGTTTGCCACATTAGAGATTTCTGCCCTGGGTGTGAGGACAAGGAAGCGAAGCCTGCCAGTCATTTACTCACCATTCATATTCTAGTAAAAGCAGCTTACTGTCTATGCTGCTTCTCAATATTCATTTTTAAAGAAAACAGCAATTAGCCCCGCTGGTGTGGCTCAGCAGTTGAGCATTGACCTATGAACCAGAAGGTCACAGTTTGATTTCTGGTCAGGGTACAAGCATAGGTTTTCAGGCTTGGTCCCCAGTGCAGGGTGTGCAGGTGGCAGCTGATCAATGATTTTCTCCCATCATTAATGTTTCTATCTCTCTCTAGCTCTCTCTACCTCTATGAAAACAATACAAATATGTACTTTTAAAACGCAACAAATTCAAACTATTTTACAATATGTTACTCCCAAATAGATGCTCAGTATATATTTGATGAATGAATCAGCAAAGGTCAGTTTTCACAGAAGCTTTCCTGTGGAGTATGGAGGGGAGTGCCTTCGAGGTATTTTCAGAAAGCTGACTACAGCTGCCAATAGATTCAATCCAAGCTTTTGATTTGTCAGAAAAGCTCAAGCAAAGAAACCAGTCAAGTGTAGCTGGTTACCACACATACTCCGGATATGACACCCACTGATTTCACAGTTCTGTGACCTCAGTGATTTCAGACAACCACCCTGGGGTCCGCAGGCTCTTGTCCCTCATCTAGGACAAATGCAAGACACTTTATTTTTTGATGCCTGAGTTCACAAACCCATGACCGTGGTGAACCAAACAAATTGGCCTTGATGCAAAGTATAATGTCATCCCTTATTCATTGAAAATCGTTTCCCATTTCATGACATTTGTTGTATACTTTTTTTTTTTTTGGGCCATTTCTCCTCACAAAACAGGAAATTAATTCAAAAAGACTTTCACTTATTTTGTTTGTGCTTCAGTTGCTGCACTCATATTTTTGCATTTAAATTATAATTTTAAATTGGACCTTATAAAATGAATCATGCCTTTAATAACTGTACTACAAGGCAATGTTTATGTTAACATAGCAAATAAAATCATTCCATTTTCCATCCTGCTTTACAAAATGAGGTTTGTCTTGCTATTGACTTATTTCCCCCCCACAATGCCTACCAAGTACATATTGAATTAACAGGATAATGCTCTCATATTTCACAGACTGGTTCTAGATATGGGGTCTTGAGTTTTTAGCATGGGGTCCACTTTTTCCATGGACCTCTGCCCTTTTCAATGCAACTTCCTCCCAAGGGCCCTGGAAATGCATCTTCCCCCAGGAGGCCAGTTACCCTTTTACTACTTCCTCCCAAGTGTGGTCACAGACCTTTGCTTTAATTGCTCCCAGTAACAGCCGAAACCAGATGCTAAATTGTGATGAGAATGAACTAGAGTTTTAGAAGTGATCATGAGAAGTGTAACCTCAGAGTAATAGGAATGATGTATAATAATAAACCCACAAGTTCAGTCCCATTCTGGGGGTGGGGGTTTCCCTGGAGAATTCAGAGCTATTTCATCCTGTGAAGTGTTAGCTTATCCCTGTTGCTTCATGGCGTTTTGTTTTTAATGGGCATTAGCAATCTCAAGTGTTGAAAATACATGATTTAAGAAATAGTATATTATTACGTTTTCACTTACATTTTAAAATTTGGGAGTTAATTTAAGAATTTTAATATACTATGGTTATATTTATTTTATGTAATCTATTAATCTTTGTTTAAATTATACTTGTTTTAACTGTTTTATAAATTATAATTATTATAATATTTTTAATGTACTTTCTAACAAACTCCCATAAACCCATCACCCAATAATTGGGTAATTACCAATAACTTGAACTTCCCAGGTGTTTCTCTTTCACATCACCCTTGACTCTTTTTGATAGGAATCACTTATTGTGGTGCAGACTATTATTTGTCCATCTCAATTTTTCTCCCTCTTTTAGTAATAGATTTTAAAGTAGGTATTTAGACATCCAATTAGAAAGCATTATTCCCAACCTGGCTAGAATAGCCATCTGAGTAATTTTTTTTTTTTTAGATATGAAGTGAAAGGATCCAATTTTAAGTATAAAATTTATGTAATCTCTCTCATTAATAAGACAGAGAACATTTCCAGAGTATTACCTTGTGTCCTTTGCAAGGTAAGCCCTCACCAGGTCAAAACATCCATTGATATGAATTCTGTCAGAGTATCTGAATTTGCTTTTATTAGAATACATAAAACTAGAGGTCCAGTGCACAAAAATTTGTGCACTCAGGGTAGCGGGGTCCCTAAGCTCAGCCTGTGCCCTCTCACAGTCTGGGACCCTTCAGGGGATGTCCACCTGCTGGCTGAGGCCCACTCCCTGGGCGATTGGGCCTAAGCTGGCAGTCAGACATTCCTCTGGCAGCCCAGGAGCCCTTGGGGGATGTCCACTTGCCAGCAGGGAGCAGGCCTAAGCTGCAGTCGGACACCCTGAGCGCTGCTGAGGAGACAGGAGAGGCTCCCACCACCATTGCTGTACTGGCAGCTGTCAGCCTGGCTTGTGGCTGAACAGAGCTCCCCCTGTGGGAGTGCACTGACAACCAGGGGCAGCTTCTGGATTGAGTGTCTGCCCTCTGGTGGTCATTTTGTGTGATAGTGAATAGTCATTCCCAGTGGTTCTGCTGTTAGGGTCAATTTGCATATTACCCTTTTATTATATAGGATATGCATTCTAATTTGTGTCTGTTCTCTTTTTCATAGCACTAAGGTTTTTGTTTTGTTTTGTTAATCCTCAACTGAGGATATTTTTTCCATTGATTTTTTTTTTAAAGAGTAGGAGGGAGAGAAGCTGGGGCAGAAAAAAAGAAACATTGATGTGAAAGAGACACATCCATTGGTTGCCTCCTACACATGTCCCGGCGATGTGGCTGAACCTGTGGTATGAGTCCCCTTGACCAGGAAATGACCCCTCAATCCTTTGGGCCATCAGTCTAAACACTGAGCTACACTAGCCACTGCCATGTGTTAGGTGTTTGAGATTGCTACATATTTCAGTTTTAGGATATAGTTTTTTTAATAAGTTATAAAATGTTTTTCAAAGTGTACTATTTTACTCTCCCATCAACAATGAGATTATTATGAGAGTTCTGATAATAATGCATCAGGGGTCAGCAAACTGTCTATAAAGGACTAGCTAGCAAATATCTTAGTCACTGTGGGCTATACAGTCTCTGTTGCAATTACTAAATTATGCTATTGGAGTATGAAAGCATCCACAAAAAATACATAAATGAATGAGCAGGGCTGTGTTCTGATACACTTCATTTGTAAAAATAATGAGGCAGCTAACAGGTTTGGCCCATCAGTTATATTTTGCCACCCTTAGTCTGAATCATCTCCAGCATTTGGTGTCATCAGTATTTTTATTTTAGTTATGAAGGTAAATGTGACTTTACTTTGTGCTTCCCTAATGACCAATGATGTTGAGAATACAATCATATATACTTATGGGTTATTCATGCATCTTTCTTTCTTTAGTGTCAAGTCACATTTGTTTTCCATTGTTATCGTGTTGTTTTCTATTTTGGTATTGGGAGTAGACAAGTCCTTGCCTAGACGTATGTCTGGGACTGTGTTCTCCCACTGTGACTTGGCCGTTTATTTTCTTAGGGGTAGCTCTTCATGAGAGGTTAAGACATTTCACTTTTGCAAGAGTTAAAATTATTTATCTTTTAAAAAATATTCTTAATGGTTTATCTTTTTCTTTATGAAATCTCTACTTCTTTGTGATTATGAAGATATTCTCCAGTTTTTTTTTTCTTCTAGAAGTGTTGTAGCTATGGATTTCACAAAGAGGTATAAAATTCTGCAATGTTAAGTAGAAGTGGTTATAGTAAGCAAAAATACATTTTTATATTAGTAGGCAGCTGTTAACAGTTGTGCATTAATAATTAAGGTTTAGAAAATTGTCCTTATTTAAAATAATTAAGAAGTATTTTGTCTTTACAATAATTATTACCACACTATCTAGAGTGTTAATTTCATATAACATTACCTATAAATATATTTTACATACCATAAAGTATTTTTGTTTAAAGTGCACAATTCATTGATTTTAACATAATTACAGTATTGTGGGTCATTACCTTTTCTTTTATTTCTATTAAATTGAATTTATGGGGTGACATTAATTAATAATATTATATAGGTTTCAGGTATACAGTTCTACAATCCATCATCTGTATATTGTATTAGAGGTTTACCAACCCAAGTAAAGTCTCCCTCCATTATCATTTATCCTCCCCGTTACCTTTTTGTATCCCCCTACCCTCTTTCCTTCTGGCAATCAGCATACTGTTTTCTGTGTCCCTGAGTCTTTCCTTTTTTAAATTTATTTTTGTAATCCCTTCACCCTTCTCACTCAGCCCCCAAGCCCCTCCCCTCTGACAGCTGTCTATAAATAGTTTTTGATAACTCTAAATAAAATAAGTAGTAAAAAATAACAGCAAATGACTAATAACATATTGAAATGTTTGACCCTTCTCAATTCATACACCCCCCCCCCAATATTCCAAAGATGATAATTCGATGCTGGCTTTGCTGTTTGGATACATGTGCTTAGGCTCTAACCTGATCTTACGGATTTCACACAGAGGTATATAATTCAACAATGTTAAGTAGAAGTGGTTATAGTAAGCAAAAGTACATTTTATATTAGTAGGCAACTGTTCACAGTGTGCATTAAAAATTAAGGTTTAGAAAATTGTCCTTATTTAAAATAATTGAGAAGTATTTTGTCTTTACAATAATTATTACCACACTATATAGAGTGTTAATTTCATTTAACACTCTAGGTAGCACAGTTACATAATTGTATGTATTTTAACTGCTGTCATGTTTTATAGTCATTATAATACAGACTTTTATAATAAATGGCCAAATAAAAACAGTCCAAAACAGGAACAAACCAGTTTCTCATGTATAATTTAGTAACATTAAGTACTGTGTTGTCCCACATTTGCGAATCACTATCCCTTAAGGGTCATTTCACTTGTAATTCAACACTTTTTCATTGAGCTAATCAACTAATACCTTCTTCTTCTCAGTGCTATCTACTCTTGAGAATTTTAAAATTTCAGTACAGCCTAATTAGCACCTATAGGCTAACTCATTGGACGGCATAGCATATTGGCTTATGTCAGTCTTTCCTACATTTGGAACCTTATGCAGATGATTAAGTACCTATGTGATTGAATGCAACATGTAGAGAGTTTATAAAAGCAACATTGCTTTTTTCTGTCATATTGCCAGTTGATACCTGCTCCAAGGACAGCATTGTGCTGTGCAACAAAAGTAAAAAGATCTGAAAGAACATTTAGCCTCCTGGGGAAAATGAATATCATTAAACTTTGTATAAAACAATGTACTAAGAATTATAGTACCAATGTTAGAAAATTTTTTCAGATATCAAAAAAGCATAAGGTCTACTGAGAAAATGGCACGTAAGCTGGTTTTCTGGGATACTTAGTGTCTTGCTAGAGAAAGGAGAGTGTCAGAGGTAAGGTGATGCATTGTGTAGGATATTTCTAGGTGAAAGTGTAGCAGATATAATGGTACAGATGAGAATGCCTTTTTTGCAACAGATATATATATACTAGAGGCCCAATGCATGAAATTCATGCAAGAGTAGGGGAAGGAAGGCCATCTTCCCTCTGGCACTCAGGACCCGGGCTTCCCTCATAGCCCCGGCTTCGTCCTGAAGGTCACCTGGAAGGACGTCTGGTCTAATAGCATATTATACTTTTATTATTATAGATAACATGATTATTACACAGTGACAAGTGGAATGCGTCACCACGCAGTCACTTTTATCTATGGTATAGACATAACTCAATTGGATTTTTTCCTTGCTTTCACACATTTGAAGCTTCACTGTTTACAAAGCAGATGCTCTGCACAGTTGCCTTGACAACTACAATTTTATAACCATTGAGCCATGAAGACAAACGTTCTAACGCAAGGTGAAAAATTGCTATTCTTTTCAAAATGTTGCTCTGTTCAACTAATTAATCATAGTAAATGTGATGTTGCTGTGCAGTTTTAGCCAATTTCAGACCAATAATTAACATGTGTTTTAAATATATTTGGTACCAATTATATTAACAAAAGTCAGGAACATCACTGAAGCTTCCAATATTAGAATATTAGAGCTACATATCTAGTATTTTTGTCTGCTTCCTGTATTATCTGACCTAGACAAAGATACTATCCCGACCTTTCTGAATAACGATCTGCACAGTAGACGATAAAAGATAACACAGTCAGAAAACAAATATGGAAGCACCTTAACCAGAATGGATAGCTGTTTCATCAAGAAGTTCCAAATTTCTAATAACTAATCTTGAACAAGACAAAGAAGAAAAAAGACAGAGCCAAACTTCATGAAGACTGAAAATTCCCTGCTGATCAGACAGTGAGACAGCTGATCAGCTCACATTTTTCTTCATCTTTTTTTATTAGTTTACTTTCAATATTATTTTTTTGTTGGTTCCAGGAGTATAGAATAATGGTTAGATAATCATATACTTTACAAAGGGTTCCCCCCAATACTTCCGATACCCATCTGGCACCATGCACAGTTATGCAATATTATTGACTATATTCCCTATACTGTACTTTACAACCTGTTTTCTTATTAATGTAATAGTCAGATGTTTTCTTTCTTTAATGGAGTTATTTACATGAATGAATTTGGTATCTGGAGACACAGAGATTTCCAGTAGCAAGAGAGCTGGATAGTGGCAAAAGTGTCAGAAGTCTTGACAGCTATCATCTGTAGAATTGATTACAAATGCTCACAATCCCAATACTAACACCACCATTGTCCTCAGTTCAGATAACTAAATGCATTTTAATGGTTTGTAATTATCTTGTACCTCATATTTTCAGTGGAAGATTTTATGTTCTATTTGCTTTAAAATTTAGCAGCAATATAAATTTTGTCAAAAAATTACTGTCTCATTTCCTCCCCTTAAAGTTGAGTTAGTAACAATGAACCTCCCTACTGAAACTGGTTCATTATGAGAATCCAGAATAATAAACCTTAAAATTGTTTAATTGTATTTCATATGAAATGTATAGAAGGGTTTTAGTTTTCCTAGATAGAGTTCTGTGGTTCTGAGGGATGTAAATTTTAAAACATGCAAAGAAGTAAGATGGGAATCAAGCTACTTGTTACTAAAATTGAGCTAGACAATTCACCTTGGACTGATTAGAAAATGTACATTTTGATGTGATATCTCTATTTTGTTGGAATCATTGTCGCATCTGCAGCCTCCCTGGAAGTGGAAAACATCCGAGTGGGCTCATCTTGTGGATAAGAGGAGAATGGGCTCAGCCTAAAGAAAGGCAGATCCCAAAGAGACATCCAAAGAATGAGTAGAGCACATGTTTGCAATGATAATTTTCTAAATGTTGCCAGCAGGTAAGAAGAGGAAATAGGCAAAGAAAAGTTAAAGTTTCCTCCCCAGTATTTCTTAGAGAGTGGAGATCTCTATTTCACCCTCAAGCTAGAAATGGGTGAGGCAGAAGAAATTGTATCCCATAGATACCTTTGCACTTAGTCATCTCACACCTTTAATTTTGAGTTTCATGCTTAACCAGGGCTCTAGCTTGCCCCAACAGGAGAATAGACAAGTTGTGTGCTAAGGTAGTCCTTGTTTGACCTCTATGAAGCAGTCTGCTATACTATTGAATGCACTGCCTCTTTTCAACACTGAGATGTATGCACAGAAAATTTTCTGAAATTAATTAAAATAGTGAAATAGTCCCAAAGCTAGGTTATATCTTCCATCCCCATAAACCATGTAATATTTTTAAATTTTCCTTTAAGCCACCTCCAGGGTCAAAGAAGAAACTTTGGAGAAACACACTTTTTATTTGTTCAGTTATCCAATTATGATTTGAAGAATATATTGTTAAATGTATACTATTTAATATAATATGGATGTCTATTATATAATCAGGTACTCCTGTTGGTGCTATTTATATATCAGTAAATAAAATAAACACACAAAAAACTTTGTCCTGCATCATTGCATTACAATAATAGACAGGCAGTAATATAATACATAAGATAGTATATTATATGCTTATAATTATTGTTGCAAAAAGAGTAAAAACAAAAAGAGAGAGTAAGGGGTTCTGGAAAACAAGGGTGAGTTACCTTTTCTATTTTTGTAATGAGAGTTGGCTTTATTGAAAAAGTGACTTTGAATAGAGACTTAAATGAGGTGCAGGAGTGACCTAGCATTTTCAGTAGAAAAAGAAAGATATCTCAAAATGATTTTTATCTTTTTTTCATTTTTTAAAAATTTTGTTCATTAATCTTTATTGTTCAGATTATTACAATTGTTCCTCTTCCCCCCCCATAGCTCTCCTCCACTCTGTTACCACCCCACCCCCTCCCCAAACCCCTCCCCTATCCTCCTCCATTGGTGTACAATTTTTGTCCAGTCTCTTCCTACACCCCTCCCACCTCCTCCCCGCTGAGAATTGTCAGTCCACTTCCTTTCTATGCCCCTGATTCTATTCTATTCACCAGTTTATTCTATTCAACAGCTTTTTCATTCACTTGACTTTTAGATTCACTTGTTGATAGATATGTATTTGTTGTCACTTTGTTCATAATTTTTATCTTTACCTTTTTCTTCTTCTTTCTCTTCTTAAAGAATACTCTTCAGCATTTCATATAATACTGGTTTGGTGGTGATGAACTCCTTTAGCTTTTTCTTGTCTGTGAAGCTCTTTTTCTGACCATTAATTCTAAATGATAGCTTTGCTGGGTAATCTTGGTTGTAGGTTCTTGCTATTCATTACTTTAAATATTTCTTGCCACTCCCTTCTGGCCTGAATAGTTCCTGTTGAGAAATCAGCTGACATTTGTATAGGTACTCCCTTGTAGGTAACTAACTGTTTTTCTCTTGCTGCTTTTAAGATTCTCTCTTTGTCTTTTGCCCTTGGCATTTTAATTATGATGTGTCTTAGTGTGGTCCTCTTCCGATTCCTTTTGTTTGGCGTTCTCTGCACTTCCTGGACTTGTAAGTCTATTTCTTTCACCAGGTAGGGAGAGTTTTCTGTCATTATTTCTTCAAATAGGCTTTCAATATCTTGCTCTCTCTTTTCTACTGGCACTCCTATAATTTGATGTTGGTACACTTAAAGCTGTCCCAGAGGCTTCTTGCACTATCTTCATATTTTTGTATTCTTTTTTTCCTTTTGCTTTTCTGGGTGTTTTTTGCTTCTTTGTATTTCAAATCTTTGACTTGATTCTTGGGATCCTTTAGTCTGCTGTTGGAAATCTGTATATTATTCTTTATTTCAGTCAGTGTATACTTAATTTCTGTTTGATCCTTTTTCATATCCTTGAGAGTCTCACTATATTTCTCGGAGATTTTTAGAAGATTCTTGAGTAACCTTATAACCGTGGTTTTAAACTCTATATCCAGTAGTTTTCTTTCCTCCATGTCTTTCATTTGTGACCTGTTTCTTTGTCTCTGCAGTTTGGCTGCTTCCCTGTGTTGATAGAGTAGCTTTGTGTGCTAGGCGTCCTCTAAGGACCAGTGGCTCAGCCTCCCAAATTACCTGAGGTAGATACTCTTGGTGTACCCCTTTTTGGGCTATGTGCACAGTCTTGTTGTAGTTGGTATCACCGGGAGGAATTGACCTCCAGGCCAATTGGCTGTGAGGACCAGTTGTGTCTACAATGGGAGAACTTCTGAGCTGGAGACACCCTTATGGGGCAGGACTTGCTTCAGTGGAGCTTTGGTGCTCATTGAGTCTGCCCAGGTTTTTAGGTGGAGAAAGGCCAGGCCATTCATATGCAAAAGCCTCTGTGCACAGCTTGGGTGGGGTTGTAAATTAGATGGGGCGGGGTCTCAGGGAATCACCAGGGCAAGCAAACCGCAATGGCTGCCAGTCTGCTCTGCCTCAGAAAGGTCCCAGGGTCTGTGTCCCACGGCCCATGTAGGAACAATGACCGCTGCAAGCACCTCTATGAGAAAACCACCCTCATGTTGTGGCCCGATGCCAGACAGTCCAGTTTCTCTCCATATGAGTCTGGGTTTCCAGATTCTCGCCCATAACTGGAGTTCAGAGCAGTCAGGGGCTTGTGTCTCCCTCCCAATTGAAAAAGACAACAGTGCACCCAGCTGCCAGCCCTTTTCTTGCACGCCTCCGTACCTCCACATTTCCACACTTCCGCACCTCCTACCACACTCAATGTGCTTTTCTCTTTCCTTCTAGTTGTAGAATTTCCACTCAGCCAACCTTCCCATGTTTCTGGGTGATATTTGTTTTGTCTTTTAGTTGTAGTTTTAATGTGGTTGTGTACAGCAGCAAATTCAGGTATTTACCTATGCTGCCATCTTGGTTTCTCTGATTTTATCTTTTATGATAGAGAAACAAGAGGCCCGGTGCATGAAATTCATGCACAGGGAGCAGAGAGACCCCTCAGCCCGACCTGCACTCTCCTTGGGGGATGTCTGATTGCCTCTCACAATCTGGGACTGCTGGCTCCTGTTTGCCTGCCTGCCTAATTGCCCCTAACCACCTCTGCCTGCCTGATTTCCCCTATCCACCTCTGCTTGCCTCCCTGATCGCCCGTAACTGCTCCCCTGCTGGCCTGATTGCCTCTAACTGCCTCTGCCTCATTTCACAACTGGGACCCAGGATTCTCTCCTCTGGGCAGTCACAAGCACCTGGGACCCGAGCTTTGCCCAGGCTGGCCGTAGCCACAGGGGACTGTGGGCAGACAGCTTTCCCTGGGCCACAGCTGCAGGTGCCCAGGACTGTGGGGTGGGTCACTTGTTCCTCTCCCAGAGCCATAGGTACAGGCACAGCTCCATGGTGCAGGCAGCTTGTTCCTCTCCCGGGCCACAGACTGGCTGGTCCCTATTCCTCTATCATGAGTTTATTTGTGCCTGGCTGGTCCCCATTCCTCTCTTGCGAGCTCATTTGTGCCTGGCTGATCCCCATTCCTCTCTCAGGAGCTTGTTTATTCCTGGCTGGTCCCCATTCCTCTCTCCCCAGTTTTGAGTATCAGAGCAGTTCCAGAGCAAGGGCATAAGGGCATAACGACCATTTGCATATTAGCTCTTTATTATATAGGATACATTTCAAGGCTTATAAAAATTAAGCAAGGAGGTATTATTCAAACCCACATTTTAAATATCTAAAAAAATAATCAGTGTTCTAATCTGTAATGTTTTAGTGACCCTAGATTTACAAACAGTTTTTAGCAATAGAATCTTTTCTGTATGTGAAATTCCCTTGGGACTCTAGTTTATAAAGCACCTAAGAGCAGGGCTTCTCCACTAAAGTGGGGATGGGAAGCCCCTCAGTCATGGGTCACACAAAGAACACATGTAGATTTTTAAAAAATAATAAGCACCAATTAAAATAAATACCATGGATTTACATATACAAACATGGAACTGTTTTTTCATAACAAACTGAAATGAATACTGTACAGAACTAATGACTACAGCATGAAATCTTTCAAAATCCAAGGCATGTTATGTGGGTGTGTACACAGGTAAAACTTTTGGGAAGAATAACCATTAATCAAGGAACTGAGCTGCAGAATTTGAACAAGATCTATTCCATTTTGGTTGTTTGCAATGAATTTGTTTTATTTTGCACTTGATATGTATTACTTTGAAAAAGGGACCCCTGCCAAATGTTGTCACATGATAACTGGAAAACGATGTTTATTCAAATTGTTTTCAATTTCAAGTCAAACTCAAATAGCAAAAAAAACAATAGGATCATTAGATAGCACTGTGGAATTCTATGCAAACCCCAGGCTTGATTTTCATCTGCCAAAATGCCTCTGTATTATCAAATCACTCAGACTCGGTAGTAAATCTATAAGAGCAGATGGTGGTTCCTAAGATCAACCATAATTCATGGCTCGTGAGAAGAAGCTTCTCTCTAAGAATTACATGGGCAGTTTGTATTTGTATCACATGTGCCATCCAACATCTGTCAGATAACAACTCATTTATCTGCCAATTTATGAAGTTATTACCACAACCTTGTTCCCTTATAGAATAGTTGTTGTATTAAATAAATATAAGGCAGTGGTGACTCAGTTATTGGATTGTTAACGACTATTTCCCTTTAAAGTTACCAACTCATATGCTTTCTTTGAAATAGGAGTTAGAGAGACAAAAGTCTTTCTCTCAATAGAAGAGCAGAAGGGTGGAAAAGAAAGACAATTCGTTCTTCATTTATAAGCCACAAAAAAATGGAAAGACAGGGGAACTTATATCTGGCACTTCTAATACAATATTTTAATAGTGTCCTAGGCACTGTGATAGTTAATTTTATGTGTCAACCTGACTGAGCCATGAAGTGTCCAGACAGTTGGTTAAATATTATTCTGGGTGTGCCTGTTAATGTTTCTGGGTAAGGTTAACATTTGCTTTGGTAGACTGAGTCAAGCAAATTGCCTTTGCAATGTGGGTGGGTATCATCTAATTTGTTCAAGGCCTGAATAGAATACTAGACTGAGCGAATAAGAGAAAATTCTCTTTTGCTGCTTGACTGTCTTTGAGCTGAGATATCAGTCTTCTTCCATCTTCAGACTCAGACTTGACTGGAACTACCCCATAGACTCTCCTGGGTCTTCATTTTACAGACTATAGATCTTGGGGGTACTGCTGGCATTTTATAAGTATTAAAAAAATACTTATAAGTAGAAGGGATAAAATGTCCTTTTCAGTTTCCACTTTGTAGGCCTCTGATCTAGACCAGAAGAAGGACTAGCTGAGCCCTCTCTCCTGCCTACTTACAGAGTGCTCTACACTTTTGGGCTCTGCGTGGAAACCACATCAGCCCATTGACTCTTGGGCTTTTGGCTCCCACAAAATCCTGCTGACTCTAAAATTGTATTTTCAGGGAAAGTAAAATATGGGCACACCACACACAGCAGGAATACATCTCTAAGCATGTCATGCAATCTGGTCCTTGCCTGAATTCTGCACCGTAGATGGTACCATGGATATAGTGGCCACTCTCAGCCCTGGCTCAATACTTTACCTCAATCTATTGTGAAAATTATTGCTGTATATTTTACAGTTTAGGCTACTCATGATGAAAACTCAGAAGCATTCCAAACACAGAGAGATAGTCAATGGAGAGTATTGGTACAGGCTGTGAGAGGAGAAAAATGTTAACTCTACAGACTCAATTAAATGTAACATAACAGATGTCCCTCTGTATATTTAGTAATTTCTCGTTCAGCCATCTGTGCTCTAACTTCCTTAGTGAAAACATGCATTTACAATGGGTTTTACTTCATTTATAAGAGGCTACACTTGTGGCATACATGTATACATGGAGGCTTTCTTCTCTGGATCCCAGCTGGTTTTCATTCAACAAACATGCAACTTGCAAAATAGGAGCATCAAAGGTCGAATTTGGTGAGTTTAAAATTTCATACCTAAATAAGACATAGATATAGAGGCTCTTTGCCACCCTAATATTTTTGTTAATTATATTTATCTTGAGATAATTGTAGATTCACATGCAGTTGTAAGAAACAGTACAGCTCGACCAGTGTGGCTCAGTGGTTGAGTGTTGACCTATGAATTAGGAGGGCACAGTTCCATTTCCAGTCAGGGCACATGCCTGGGTTGCTGACTTATTCCCTAGTTTGGATATATAAGAGGCAACTGATCAATGATTCGCTCTAAACATAGATGTTTCTATCTCTCTCCCCTCCTTCTTTCCTCTCTGAAATTTTTATATATATATATATATGAAATAGTACATAAACTTTACATAGTGAGAGAGGAAAAGCATTTCCTCTATATCTCTAGCCTGGCCTGTTCATTAAATTGACATAAAACAGACTAACAAGAGAAACATTTAATTATGTATGTACAGGAGCCCCACAAAGACAGTGATACCCAAGGACAAGTCAGGCAATGGGGTTGCTTATATATGCCATCCTGAGCTAAGAAATGGGATAGAGCCGTGGGCTTCTAAGGGGAAGAGGGTAATTCACAGGACAGTAAGGAGAGCAGATGTTTGATGATTAGATATTTGTCCTGTCATACAGATCGGCCATTCAGATAGAGATTTCCTTTGGATGTAGCTCTCTTTCCGGACCAGGTCGCCTACCTAAATTCTTTCAGGTAGTTCAGGGAGAGGTAAACGTATTTGTTAAGCCTGCTAGGCCTTGAATGCCTTCAGCTCAAAATAATCTACATGCCAAACTGGGACATTCTGAGGAGCCTAGAACTGTAGTTCCAAACCCCTTCAGTAGTTTCCCCTAATGGAAACATCTTACCAAACTACCACAGTCCCATTTTAACACCTGCAATGAAAACCTCTAGTGTATTTTCTTACACTTATCTGCAAATTCCCTTCTGCCATGGAAGGTGGCATAGTCATAGGTTAGGGCATGAATGTCTTTGGAACACCATTATCCTGACTTGTACCATCCCTGAATTGCATTCATTCATCATATAAATGTAATGTCTGATTAATCAGGCATTATATTTATATTATAAGCAAAGGGCTTTGGGGGATCAATAGTGTATTCCATAGGTTTTGTGTAAAAGCAACTTCCAGTTCATTAAGGAGAAAAGGATTCCATGCAGAGGAAGGGAAATGACCTAACAAATGTTTCCACCATTAAAGCTGAAGCTATTCTTTACACTTTTCTTTTATCTGTTCCCAAATCCATCCACTCCGTAACAGTTGTTACTGGTTTTACCTCCTAAATATGTCTTTAATTTTCTGCTGCCATGGCCCTGAACTTAGTCTTTGTACTGCAAGACCATTAAAGGCAGGGATATTGTCTGTCCTTCATACAGTCTGAATGCAGTGAGTTCAAAAACTGTTTCATTGAGCAAGAGAGTTGTAAATAGTGCCCAGGCTAGGATAGCCAGAACAGAAATTAAAAGGGAGACATGACTTCTGCCATACATTATATCACATTATATGGTATATTTATGAGAATATATTGTGTTTTGTTGTTTTTTTTGTTTTATTTTGTTTTGCTTGTTCCCAGTATAAAAAACAAACAAACAAACATTTTTGAGTAAATGAATTATCTTCTGGAATGCAAAATGTCAGAAATAAACACCACAGTGATTCAAAACAGAATGCGTTGTGGTTTTAGTTTAGGAAATGTGCTACAAAGAAAATTCAAGTTCTGACAGAGCTGCAGGTTTTTCATCCTAGAATTATGTATACAAGTACCTGTAGGCAAAGAAAATTGATATTTATTGTTTCTAGTTGTATTAGCAGCAAAGAAGTCCCAACAAACTGAAATTAAAGTCCCAAAGCTACAGGATATAATTCTCTTAGCAAGATGTCATGGTTACCCCCAGTAATTTCTTATGTTGAAGTCCTAACTCCAGTATCTCAGATGTGATTGTATTTAGAGATAGGGCATTTAAAGAAGCAATTGCCTTATAATTGGGTCCTTAGAGTGAGCTATCATCTAATATGACTAATGTCCTTAAAAAGGGGGAGGTCAGGACAGATATGTGAAGATAGAGCAGGGAGAATCTACTTTGTCAAGTCCTACGTTGGAGTTAAAATGTCAAGTACCAGATGCTCAGTGAGATCATCAGGATAGGATAATACTATGCCTGGGGGAAAGATAGAGGTAGTATTGGCCATCAACTGCCCTCACAGGAGGCTTGAAATGACTACGAGGGCTAAGAAGTTAATTCCAAACCAAAGCCATACTGTAGGCCTCCAGTCATCACAGACACAGTAGCTTTCTCCACATGTCCCAGGAGGAAAATCCTAAGAGGCTTAGAAGGGGCCTGTGTAATATACCATCCCTAAAGTTTAAGCTTCAGTAGCTAACAATAAATGTCCCTCTGGAATCCAGGGCTTAGAAGATAAAACACTATTGCCCTGTGACATACGCATGAAAACTGTAAGGTACTATTTTTCTTACAAGACTTGACAGTTTCATTTTTTTGTTTGTTTGTTTTATTTTTGCTTAAAGTATTACAACAAGTGATAGATAGGTCTCCATTTTTTCCCCCTTGCCTTTCCCCCCTCCTCCCCTACCCCCCCCCACCGTTTCTTGTGTCCATTGATTATGCTCATATGCATGCGTGCCAGTCTTTCGGTTGAGCCCTTAATTCCCCCCCAACCCTCCCCAGCCTTCCAGCTGTAGGATGACAGTCTGTTCAAAGGTCTTCTGTCTCTGTATTTGTCTATGTTTATCTATTTATAATGGTCTTTATTATCCATAAATAAATGAGATTATGTGGTATTTTTCTTTCATTGACTGGCTTATTTCACTTAGCATAATGCTCTCCAGTTCCATCCATGCTGCTGCAAATAGTAAGAATTCCTTCTTTTTTACAGCAGCATAGTATTCCATTGTGTAGATGTACCACAGTTTTCTAATCCATTCATTTGTTGATGGGCACTTAGGCTCTTTCCAAATCTTAGCTATGGTAAATTGTGCTGCTATGAACATAGGGATGCATATGTCCTTTCTGATTGGTGTTGATGAAAATAACTAAACACTGGATCTATCATCACCATGTTGAAGGGAAGAAATGTCTTCCCTCCAGTGCATTTTATTGATCAATTATTGGAGAAGTCTTTTAAATACATGTACAGAATAAAAAAATGGGATAAAGGCTAGACATGGAGATCTGAGAACAGTATGCAAGGAAGCATGAGAGAGTCATTTCATGAACTGATCAGTGGTGCCCATGAGAATAATGTCCTGAAACAGAGTCCATCTCAGATTTTTCTAGAACTATTGACTGTATTTTGCTACCACTGCTGTTGTTTTATTACTGATGGTGAATAAACTTGGTGATTTCCATTTACTACCCTTGTCTTCACAGTCATCATTTTCGACATTTGGCAACCTTGCCCATGACTTTCTGTTACTGTATTTTAATGAAAAGTATCAAAACATTTTATAGATATTTCATCACGTTCAAATCCATATTGTTCAAAGCCTTGCAGTTTAAAAATTAGTACATGGTTGATCTGAAAAATGCTTCTAATTTCCAACAAAACACAACTTTGAAAAATCAATATTATATTAGCTCTGTGTTTAGAAAGAATGTATGACGAATTGAAAACAAACATAGCAAGAACAGCCAGAGAGAATAAGAAGGAAAAAGACATTTCTACAAGGGCAAACTTTCATGGTAAATAGAGATCTCTCAACCAAGAAAGAACAATATTTTCATTAAAAGTTAATATACCTTCATTTTGAAAAATGCTTTTTGAAGGCCTTAGTCACACATGATTAGACACCCAGTAGCCTAACTCTATAGAGGGAAGTTATATGCTTTGCAGAGGCTGGGGTGGGGGTTAGGGTTGGAGGGTGGACAGGGAACAATGATATAGAAAATGCTCAGAAATCTCTTGTATTTCATTAAAAAGTCTTCTATCTGATTATTTTAATAGCTTTCCTTTCACAAGATTGTGATTTGATGAAAGTAAATAGTTACCTCTAGCTCTCTTAGAATTATTCTCAATTCAATAGGGAGAGATTAGACTGGAATACCCAATCAGTGTCAGCTTTTCTGCCCCTACAGCCTCCTCTCCAGCATGCTTCTAACTCACTACCCCACTATTAAGTAAAAACCTATTGTGATGATGTGGAAGAATACTTTTTCTCCTAAGTCTCAGTCTTTACAACAAGGATCTATTTATCATCTTTTTGTATTGTGTAAGACTTTTTAAAAATTCCAAACTTGTACCAGAATGACACGCTTACTCTTCTTCTTTCCCCAAGAATTCTCTTTCTTGCACATTTGCTCACTTACCAAGCCAACCATCTTCTTAACATTTACCCTTTCTTCATTCAGAAATAATTTTCATTACATTATGCAATTAATCGTGAACTGGACAAGTAATGGAAAGACTTTTTGAGGTGTCGCTGCTCGGCAGTTATCCAGGTTTTCTAACTAGGTAACCATCCTACCCTCCACCAAAGCTGCAATTAAAATTTCATCAAGTCAATTTAAAACAAGTCAAAATATGAGTAAAAAGGGTTGAATCTGTCTCTGTTTATATTTTTTCCTCTATCGTTTCAATTAACATTCTTGAGGTTCTCTTTGGTGATAAATAATCTTCTTCAACATGTGCTAGTAGTGTCAGTGTAGTATCTCTTTTCCTGTCCCCTGTTACTCAGTGACTTGCAGATATGCTGCCACAGTTCAACAGACCACATTCTTTTGAATAGTGATTTACATACATTTTTATGCTTATGTTACTCCATGGCCAGACATTTTTTTTTTTTCACACCGAATACATTTAAAGAGACATATACCCAGAAGTGTAGCAGCACTGGCTTTCTGATGGCAGGCTTTGCTTTACCTCCCCAGTTCTGGTAGATTAATATCAATCCAGAAGCATTAGGCATCCACCACCAAAGCTCTTGTTAGTCTTTTCTCTGCTTCTCTAGGTGTCCCATGACTGGCGTCAGATCCAGTCCACAGTACATTTGAGCTTGCTAAGGCATGAAGAAGATATTGGTTTCTTGTGATTCCTACCGAAAAAAAAACAACATCAACAACAAAACCACATTCTGGAGTTATCCAAGGCTCTCTTGAAGCCCCTTCCTACCCATGGCAACAGAAGGCACCTTCCTCCCACTCCCGCCCACAGGGAGCGTGTCTCTCCCCCTTCTTGACTTTCTCGTATTATAGACGTGAGTAAAGATGTTCCCGTGTAGTGAAGTAAGTTCCTCTTTGTGCCCTTTGTAAAAGATGTAGAGAAGTCTCTTTAGAATTAGGGAGACCTTGACCCACTACTACTGTCAGGGCATGCTAATGAATCCCAACAAAGAGCCCTCTCTAGGGACCAGTAACAAAGAAAGCTCTTTGTCATTATTTTCTGTCTCACATTCATTTTTATTTTTATGCTGATATGCATTGCCTTGGTGGCATAGTCAAAACTAAGGCTAGACATTTCCTACTCTAATTTCTTTCAGAATGCTCCCCAGTGTGTGTGTGTGTGTGTGTGTGTACTAGGGGCCCGGTGCACGAAATTCGTGC
>PVJC01020259.1:0-27500 GCA_004026665.1 Murina feae
CTGGCACTGCACTGGCCTCCAGGGCTGCCAGCCGCCATCTTGCCTGAGCTAATTTGCATACAGCCATTCTGATTGGCTGGTGGGCGTGGCTTACCCCCGTCCCGGAGAAACGGTTAATTTTAATATTATGCTTTTATTAGTTAAGATATGATTTTGAAATCATATAGTGTGATACCTCCAATTTTATTTATGCTCAAGATTGTTTTGGCTGTTTGGGGTCTTTTGTAGCTCTATATAATTTTAGTATTTTTTTATTTCTATGAAAAAAGCTATTGGAATTTTGATACAGGTGCACAAAATTTGTAAATTGCTTCGAGTGGTATGTATGTTGTAATAATATTAGTTCTTCCAGCTCATGAACATGGGATACCACTTGTGTCTTCTTCAATTTCTTTAATCAGTGTTTTATATTTTTCAGTGTATAGATCTTTCACCTCTTTGGTTAAATTTATTCCTAGGTATTTTTTTTTTATTAATTTTTAATTATCTTGTTAGTATATAGAAACAATAATTTTTATATATTGATTTTGTACTCTGCAACTTTACTGAATTTATTTATTAGTACTAACAGTTTTTAGTGGAGAATGTTCAGTATGTAAGATTATGTTACTGGCAGGCAAAGGCAGTTTTATTTTTTCCTTTCTGATTTGGATGCCTTTTATTCTTTTCCTTGTCTAATTGCTCTGGTGAGGATATCCAGTACTATATATTGAATAGAAATGGCAAGAACTGTGAGCTTAGAGGAAAAACTTTCAGCTTTTCACTATTGAGTATGATGTTAGCTGTGGGCTTGTATATGACCTTATTATGTTGAGATACTTTACTTCTGTAGCTAATTTTTTTAGTTTTTATCATGAAAGTATGTTGAATTTTGTCCATTGCCTTTTCTGCATCTATTGAGATGATTACATAATTACACTTCATTCTGTTAATATGATGTATCATATTGATTGGTGTTGAACTATCCTTGCATCGCAATAATAAATCCTACTTGATTGTGGTGTATGATACTTTAATGTCTTGTTGAATTTGGTTTGCTAGTATATTGTTGAGGAATTTTGCCTCTTTGTTCATCTGGGATATTAGCTTATAATTTTCTTTTCCTTTAGAGTTCTTGCCTAGATTTTGTATCAGGGTAATGATGGCCTTATAAAATAAATTGGAAATTATTCCCTCTTTAGTTTTTTGGAAGATTTTGAAAAGGATTAAGTTAAAGAATTTTCTTTATATGTTTTCTAGCATTCGCCAGTGAAACCATCATGTCCTGGGCATTTTTTTTTTTTTTTGGCATTTCTTTTTTGAGACGTTTTTGATTAGTGATTTAATCTCCTTTGTCATTAGTCAGATTTTTGATTACTTTATAATTCAGTCTTGGTAAGTTGTGTGTTTTTAGGGATTCATCTGTTCCTTCTCAGTTATATAATTTGTTGGCATATTATTGTTCATCATACTCTCTTATAGTTCTTTGGATTTCTGTGCTATCAGTTGTAATGTCTCCTCTTTCATGTAAAATTTATTTGAATCTCTTTTTTTTCCTTAATCTAGTTGTGGCTTGTCAATTTTATCTTTATAAAAAATCAGTTTCATTGAAAGGCAGTTTTGATCATTTCTGTTGTTTTTATAATCTTTGTTTATGTCTATTTTGATCTAGGTTATTTCCTTCCTTCCGCTAACTCTCGGCCAGTTTTTCTTTTTTTTAGTTCATTGAGGTATAAAGTTGGTTGTTTATTTGAGTTCCTTCTTTTTTCTTAATGTGGTAGTTTATTGCTATAAACTTCCCTCTTAGAACTGCTTTTGTTGCATCCCATAGGTCTTGGTATGTTATGTTTCCATTTTCATTTGTCTCAAGATAATTTTTGCTTTCTCTTTTGATTTTTTTCTTTGACCCATTGGTTGGTCAGAAGTGTGTTGTTTAATTTCTACATATATATGAATTTTCCAGTTTTCTTCTTGTTATAGATTTTTTCCCATAAAATAAAGCCAAATATATTTAATGAAAAACTAGAATGAATAAAAGTTAGCAAATACACACACACACACAAATATATACACAGCAGCAGCACTATGTATTGACTCAAAAAGGGGAAAAGCAAGACCACTCAATATGGCTTTTCAGTTGTTAAAGGAAGAACCACCCCACATCCTTCCACATGTGCACATGTGGATGGATACTCACACAAAAACAAAACCAGACCCCAGTATTTTTCACTAGTATGCTTACTTGACAACAAACACAAATTCAGAATTATTTATAACTAGGGGACCAATGCACAAATTCATGCACCTTGAAAGAAACTGTGGGCTGTAAGGCTGTGGTGGGCACAGGGCAGGTCCCCTGTCTGCCGGCAGCCCCTCTCCCGCTGCTGCCCCTCCCATGTGCTGATGGCACCAGCCCCGCTCACACCCGCTGATGGTGTAGAGCGATTGAGGCCAGAGCCAGCAGTGGGTGAGAGTGGGGCTGGCGCCATCAGCATGTGTGAGCAGCTGCTGCTGCCCTGATCGCCCCTCAGGAAGAGGGCCAGGTGGAGAAGCCCTCAGGGGTGATCAGGGCTGGCAGCCGCCACTCACATCTGCTGATGGTACTGAGTGATCAGGGTTGGTGCCAGATGCCAGCAGCAGATGTGAGCGGCGGCTCCAGTACCGGCAGCAGGTGTGAGTGGGGCCAGCTCTGGCAGTGGGTCCGAGCACTGGGTAGGACCACGATGCATGGGAGCAAACAATTTTCAGTAACCACCAGAGGCTCCCTCTGATGACAGCGACTGGTGTCCCACCTTGGCCTGGCGCCCCCATTCATCTGCTCCACCATCCCACCACAGCTGATGCCCGCCATGTTTCGCGCTCTGCTGCCTGCTGCCAACTCTTGCCATGTTACGCGCCTGCCCCCTTGTGGTCAGCATATGTCATAACAATTGGTTGTTCGGTTGTTCCACCATTGAGTCTATTTGCATATTAGCCTTTTATTATGTAGTATGCTTCCTTTCTTACATATATATCTATATATCAATGGTTTACTGTTGACTTTTAAAAATATATTAGTGTGATTGTTTTCTGTATTTAACAAACAAACAAAAAATTATTTACCTTTATGTCACTGTCTTCCTCCTACCAAAAGTTTCAGGTTGGCAGGCAGAAGGGTGCCTCTTCTCTGTGAAATTGAATGCACTGGTTTTAAACACTGTCCAGAAAATGTTTGAGGGGCATTTCAACACATGGAAATAGTTACGTTGATGTCTAAATTACCATTTTCCGCAAAAAAGTTGCAATGCCAGTGTCAGAGACTAGACAGCCACTATTCATAATGGCTGTTGCATTTCCCTTATGTATAGATCAAGGAGTGGCTTGCCAAGTAAATCCTGCCAACACCTTTTAGCTCAAATCATAGCAAAACTTTTAGCTTGCTTGTGTGTTCCTATCAGCTGTATAATTGCAAAGAACTGCTGGTGCCCATCATACTACTGTTTCTCCAAGACTAACATGAAGTGACAGCCTAAATAGGACTGCATCCTCACCCAGTCCACAGCACCAGGAAGGGTGGTGTTTGTAGCAAGAAACAGTATATCTTCTCCTTGTAATGGACTTGTGTTGATGCATCAGATGAGGCATGACAGCACCCAAAGGCCTGACCACTTACAGGAAGCACTGGGGCACTGGCAGAAGTAAGGCTGAAACTCACAGAGTTCTTTGTGGTCTGCTTTATCTGTGTGTAGAAGTTATTTCACATCTAGAAGAGGCATATTCACAAAGGCAAAGTACTGAATTGGCCACTTTCTCCATAGCCAAGTTGCAAATGGATCCCAATAGGCCAGAAGGTTGTACAACATATGAGCTTTGGGTGATAGTTGCTGTACACCATGGCCTCTGTGACACTGAAGAATGGGTAACCCATAGTCAAAGCAGACCAGACACTCAGAAAGACTAGCCAAGTCATTGTTGGACACTGTGGTGACTGTCATGGTGGGCATCCTCTGGGAGTGTGTGCACTAGGATGTCCCAGCAGGTAACTGTTGCAGTCTGGTGGCTCATTTTTGTGGGTGGAAAGCACTTCAGACCTGGCCCCAACTCTCATGTACTCGGTACCTGCTGCCAATCCTGCCGTAGCGGGCAGTGCCACTACCTCCTCCCAGTGCTGGCACTGAAGAATACCTTGGGCCTGGCTGCTGCCTCTTGATAGAGCACCACAGGGCTAATACTATGTGTTTTAAACAAGAATTATATTTAAATTAGAGGCCTGGTGTGCAAAATTTATGCATGGGGTGTGGGGGGAGGGAGTATCACTCAGCCCAGCCTGTACCCTCCCAGCCTAGCCTGGGACCCCTCGAGGGATGTCCAACTGCTGGTTTAGGCCCTCCCCTGCAGGCCTGGTCTCCCCCCAACTGCCCTCCCTACAGAGATTGGGCCTAAACCGGCAGTCGGGCATCCCTATTTCAATCCAGGACTGCTGGCTCACAATCACTCGCCTGCCTGCCAGCCATGATCACCCCCTAACCACTCCCCTACCATCCTGATGTCTAACTGCTCCCCTGCCAGCCCAATTTCCCCCAACTGCCCTCCCCTGCTGGCCTGGTTGCCCACAACTGCCCTCCTCTGACAGCCCAGTTGCTCCCCTAACTGTCCTCACCTGCAGGGCTGGTCCTCCCCCCGCAATTGCCCTCATCTGCAGACCTGGTCGCCCCCAACTACCCTCTCATCTAGGCCTGTTCCCCCCCAACTGCCCTCCCCTGCAGGCCTGGTCCCTCCTAACTGCTATTCCCTGCAGGCCTGGTCGCCCCAACTGCCCTCCCCTATAGGGCAGGTCCCTTCCAATTGCCCCTCTCTGCAGGCCCGGTCACCCCCAACCGCCTTCCCTTGCAGGCCTAGTCCCTCCAAATGGCCCTCCCCTGTAGGCCCGGTCATCCCTAACTGCCCTCCCTGCTGACCTGGTCACTCTAACTGCCCTCTCCTGCTGACCTGATTATCCATAACTGCCCTCCCCTGCAGGCCATCTTGTGGTGGCCATCTTGTGGTGGCCATCTTGTGGCCACATGGGGTGGTCATCTTGTATGTTGGAGTGATGGTCATTTTGCATACTGGTCATGACTAATTAGCATATCTCTCTTATTGTGTTGGAGTGATGGTCAATTTGCATACTGGTCATGACTAAGTAGTATATCCGATCGTGACTGTGAGGGTGTTGTGGCTAATTTGCATATTACCTTTTTATTAGTATAGATTTTAGCAAAACCACATGGGTTATCTGGAAAACTTCCTGAAAGAATGGGGTTCATGGGCACATAAAAAGAAAATATTTGCCAGGCCGTTGTGGCTCAGTGGTTGAGCACCAACCTATGAACTAAGAGGTCATGGTTCTATTCCCTGTCGGGTCACATGCCCTGGTTGTCTCTTGATCCCCAGGAAGAGGCATGCAGGAGGTAGCTGATCAATGATCCTCTCTTTCATAATTGATGTTTCTGTTGCTCCCTTTTCCCTTCCTCTCTGAAATCAATAGAAGAATATTTTTAATGAAGTAAAGAAAAAATTTACTGAATCATGGGGGGCGTATTTGACAGAATAGGAAAGAACAGTCTGGGAGGGGCAGGAATTGTTAGAAGTTCATGTTTGTAAGTTAAGTTCTGATGAAAGAAATGGCATCAATGATAATCTGTAAGGTGCATTATTTCCCACTAAACAATTGTGTATTTTTGTTTTATTTAAAAAATATTAGTGATGGTCATTAAAATCTCTGTAGTTGTCTTTTAAACGAAAGGTGAATGACTATGCTTAAATGCCTTTTAAATTTAATTTTATTGTTTTAATCCTCACCAAAGGATATTTTTTAATAAATCTTTATTCAGATTATTACAGTTGTTTCTCTCCCTGCCCATAGCGCCCCTCCTCCCAGTTCCCACCCCACCCTCTGCCCTTATCCCCACCACTGTCCTCATCCATAGGTGTACGATTTTTGTCCAGTCTCTTCCTGCATCCCCAACACCCCTTTCCCCCCTGAGAATTGTCAGTCTTCTCCCTTTCTATGCCCCTAATTCTATTCTATTCACCAGTTTATTCTGTTCATCAGATTTTTATTCACTTGATTTTTAGATTCTCTTGTTGATAGATATGTATTTGTTGTTCATAATTTTTATAGTTACTTTTTCTTCTTCTTCCTCTTCTTAAAGGATACCTTTCAGCATTTCATATAATACTGCTTTGTTGGTAATGAACTCCTTTAGCTTTTTCTTGTCTGTGAAGCTCTTTATCTGACCATCAATTTTACATAATAGCTTTGCTGGGTAAAGTAATCTTGGTTGTAGGTTCTTGCTATTCATCACTTTGAATATTTCTTGCCACTCCCTTCTGGCCTGCAAAGTTTCTGTTGAGAAATCAGCTGACAATCGTATGGGTGTCCCCTTATAGGTAACTGACTGCTTTTCTCTTGCTGCTTTTAAGATTCTCTCCTTGCCTTTTCTCTTGGCATTTTAATTATGATGTGTCTTGGTATGGTCCTCTTTGGATTCCTTTTGTTTGCGGTTCTCTGCACTTCCTGGACTTGTAAGTCCATTTCTTTCATGAGGTAGGGGAAGTTTTCTGTCATTATTTCTTCAAATAGGTTTTCAATATCTTGCTCTCTTCTTCTGGCACTCCTATAATTCTGATGTTGGTACGCTTGAAGTTGTCCCAGAGGCTTCTTACACTGTCTTCATATTTTTGGATTCTTTTTTCTTTTTTCTTTTCTGGTTGGGTGTTTTTTGCTTCTTCATATTTTAAATCTTTGACTTGGTTCTTGTGATCCTCTAGTCTGTTGTTGGATTTCTGTATATGATTCTTTATTTCAGTCAGTGTATGCTTAATTTCTAGCTGGTCCTTTTTCATGTCCTCGAGGGTCTCACTAAATTTATTGGCGGTTTCTAGAAAATTCTTGGAAAACCTTATAACCATGGTTTTGAACTCCATATCCAGTAGTTTGCTTTCCTCCATTTCTGCCATTTGTGACCTGTTTTTTTGTCTCTGCATTTTGGCTGCTTCCCTGCATTGATAGAGTGGCTTTCTGTGCTAGGTGTCCTATAGGGCTGAGTGGCTCAGCTTCCCCAGTTACCTGAGGTGGACACTCTTTGTGCACCCCTTTGTGGGCTGTGTACATAGTCTTGTTGTAGCTAAGCCGTGATTGTTGTTGGTATCACTGGGAGGAATTGACCTCCAGGCCACTTGGCTATGAGAATCAGCTGTGTCTATGGTGGGAGAACTTCTGTGCTGGAGACACCCTTATGGGGCAAGACTTGCTTCAGTGGGGCTTTGGTGCTCACTGAGTGTGCCCCTTGAGTGTGTCTCTTATGGATCTGAGGAGTTGTAATCTGGATGGTCCTACTCTGACCACTGGATACACTGGCTCTTGGATCTCTAAGGAGGTGCTAATTTAGCCTTTCCCTGAGGCTACCCAGACTTTTATATGCAAAAGCCTCTGCACTGCAGCTTGGGTCGGGCGGGGTCTGGGGGAATCAACAGGGCAGAGCAAACAGCTATGGCTGGTCCTCAGCCCAGCCCTAAGAGGTCCTGGGTCTCAGTGTCCCGAGGTAATCGCTGTAAGCACCACTGAGAGAAAGCCACTCTGGAGTTCCTCCTGATGCTAGATAGTCCAGTTTCTCCCTGTATGAGTCTGGATCCCCAGAGACTCGCCCAGAACTAAAGCTTGTGACTACCTCTGGACTGAAAAAGACAACCACGTCCTCAGTTGCCAGCCCTTTCTGCACATGCACCTCCGTACCTCTGCATTTTACTTCCGTACCTCCTTTGAGTCTCAATGTGCTTTCCTCTTATCTCCTAGTTGTAGAATTTCCACTCAGCCAGCCTTCCTGTGGTTCTGGGTATTGTTCAATTTTTCTTTTTGTTGTAGTTTAGAAATGGTTGTGCGAGGCAGCAATTTCAGGTGTTTACTTATGCTGCCATCTTGGTTTCTCCCAAAGGATATGTTTTTATTGATTAATTTTTATTTAATTTTTTAGAGAGAGGAAGGGAGAGAGAGAGAGAGGAAACAAAACCCATCCATGTTGGAGAAAAACATCAATTGGTTGACTCCTGTATGCGCCCTGACTGGTGATCAAACCTGCAGCCGAAGTATGTGCCCTGATTAGGAATCGAACCCATAACCTTTTGGTGTATGGGAAATGCCTTTTTTAATGATACCATCATCTGCAGTTTATTTCTAATATATATCACCTACACAGATTTTTTTATTTCACTTAAAGATGATATGGTTACCAATATAGGAAAATACTATATTCTGTGTTATTGATTCTTATGTTTTCTTTTCCTGTAGAAATGCTGAGTCGTTTGTCAGGATTAGCAAATATTGTTTTACATGAATTATCAGGAGATGACACTGATCCAAATATGAGCGCTTCCTTAGATCCTGTAAGTAGCTCTGTTTTGAATTAAACAGATAAGGCATGTGCTCCATGTTCTTCTGAGGAAAATAATTTCAGGGTGTGCATAGCCTCCCTCGTGCCAGGTAGAAGAGAAGATTAAGAAAAATATTGAGACTTTATAAATGGTCCGTCTACTGTAGTTTGTAGCCTAAGAGCCACAGAGATAGGAATCAAGTCCTAGATGAGATTCTTAAGATCTTTTTCATTTCACCATCCCCACACTTAGATTGTTTTAACTCCTATTTGGATATATATTTCTTTTCCATAGGAAATATTTGAGTGACAAATGGTAGAATTGGAACACCTTTCTGGTTTGAGAATATCTGTTTGCTATTGTTAATTTATCTATCACTTCTCTTAGGGTTTGCATTGTATTTCCTGAGGTCCACATAAGGAACCAAAAGAAGTCCTTTAGTTTTCTGGAAAGACAAGAAGTATTATCCAGTGGTTAAGAGAATTTTATTCACTACTCTCTTAATTTAAAATTTGGGCCCCCCCATTTAATGGTTTGTGATATTTGCTTCCCTTTATTTTTCTGTTTGGTAAAATTAGAATAAGACTATAAGTGAGATAATGTTTGTAAAATGCTTAACATTTACAAAATAGTTAACATATTAAATGGCTGTGGTGGTAGTTATTATTGGATTAGAGTTGGAAAGATTTCCTAAGTAATAATGTGAATTCTGATAAGATTAAGTTGGAATGAAGGAACTCATGTTTAAAAACTAATACCTTTTCCTTGGTGCATTGGCGACTTTTTGTCTAAAAACTAGGAATTACCACAAGAATTGGACATGGAATTTAATGATAAAACCCAAGAGGATGTTCTGGAACGCCTGGCTTACACAGAGCAGTTGGTGGTGGAGCTAAAAGAACTCATTAGACAGAAGGATACTGAACTGCAGCAGAAGGATGAAGTTCTGCAGGTACCATTGTTTTGGCTCTTTCATTTTTTAAAATTAAAAAAAATTTTTTTTTTAATTTTATGTTTGTTCTTTTTTTTAAAAATGTATTTATTATTATTACATACAGTTTGACAAATATTAGTACATATATCTCTTTTTTCCCCTGCTCTTCCCCCCCCCCACCTCCCCTACCCCCCAGTGTTCTGCGTCCATTGGTTATCCTTAAATGCATGCATAAAAGTCCCTTGGCTGTTCTGTTACCCACCCCTCCCCCCCCCAACGTCCCGGTCCTTGTTGCTGTAATTTGACAAGTCTGTTTGATGTTGCTCTGCCTTTGCATCTATTTTTGTTCACCAGTTTATAATGATTATTATTATCCATAGATGAGTGAGAACATGTGATATTTTTCTTTCATTGACTTGCTTATTTCACTTAGCATTATGTTCTCCAACTCCATCCATACTCCTGCAAATGCTAAGAACTCCTTCCTTTTTACAGCAGCATAGTATTCCATTGTGTAGATGTACCACAGTTTTCTAATCCATTCATCTGCTGATGGGCATTCAGGTTGTTTCCATATCTTAGCTATGGTAAATTGTGCTGCTATGAACATAGGGTTGCATATGTCCTTTCTGGTTGGTGTTTCTGGTTTCTTGGGATATATTCCCAGAATTGGGATCATTGGGTCAAAAGGGAGATCCATGTTTAATTTTTTGCATTTTTTTTTAAATTTTTTAATTTTAATTTTTTAATTTTTTGTTTTGGCTCTTTCTTGCTGACTATATACTAAATAATTATTATTGAATCATTCTTATTTCCCATCATCAACAAAAGATGATGCCTGCTTTTGTTATGTGCTAGGTAAGTGATGAAGTGATGAGTAATCATTTATATATTTATCATCATTGTTCTCTGACAGGAAGAAAGAAAAGCTGCTGACAACAAAATAAAAAAACTGAAACTTCATGCTAAGGCCAAATTAACTTCTTTGAATAAACACATAGAAGAATTGAAGGCACAAGGAGGGATTGCTTTGCCAACAGAATCTCAGTCAGAGGAGCAGCTCTCCAAGGTATGGTCACTGGGTATAACACATATTTCCTAAGTAGAAAAAGCCTCCTTAATAGAGCAGATTTTCACTAATCACAAATATTTATGGCGCTAAAGTAATACAGCTCTAAATGCTGTCCTTATTGAACTTGCAGTCTAGCTGGGTTATGGGCCACACGCAGGGCAAACGAAAGGTCAACAGAAAACATGGAAATGAAATGCCAAGTTGTGACTTAGACTTTCAGAGAATTAAAAAGGCCATTATTATGCTAAATGAAATGAGCCAGTCAGAGAAAGACAAATATCACATGATCTCACTTATCTGTGGAATCTAATGAGCAAAATAAATTGACCAACAAAGTAGTAAGTCCCAAGCCATGGAACAGAGTGACATATCGGGGTGACAAGAAGAAAAAACCAAAAACTTGTATACTTATATGCATAGACCATGGACATAGATAATACATAGTGTGGTGAAAGTTTAAGGTGAGGATTAGGGACTGGGTGGAATGGAGAGAAATGGGGGACATTTGTAATATTGTCAACAATAAAAATATATTTTTAAAAAGATCTCATAATAAAAAAAAAAAGCTAATGAGAAGAAGTAAATAATGAAGTGAGGTTTTTGGGTAGGGGAGACACATTGCTTTTGGAGAAGTTCCATTGTTGGTTAGAAGATTAAGCTAGATGGTCTCTAGGTTTCTTTCAGATCTGAAATTCTTTAATTCAGTAACGATATAGAATATTTTGTGTTCTTACATGGCTATATAAGGGTTAAAGTTTCATGCATTGTAGGCTCAGTTAGATTGCCTTGGCCTCCCTATAAGGTATGTTCTCTAGACTGATAACCACAGCCAGTAAAAGTTTGAGGTTGGAGGTAGAGGAGTAAGGAAAGTGGTGCCTTTTGAGGAATAGAGCATTGTTTCAAAACTCGTCTTTGTTACCTTTCTGTGTTTGGTATAGAATATATGGAGGCTAATATATCACATGTGCATACCATAGTTGGCCTAGATTTCACTCTGCATAAGAAATCTTTTGATTTTCTTAATTTCATTCTGTCTCACCCTTTGACCCACTAGTGTTCTTATTTTCAATACTTTTTAGTTCTTGGGAAATTTAATTGATTCTCTAGGCACAACCCTCGGGGTAACTAGCTTCCTAGTTAGTCTTTCTTTTTGGGTCTAAATCTCTGAAGACATTACCTCTCCTGCATTGATTGCCTTTATTTAACTTCCCAATAGCTTGTTTTAGAAGCTGTTGTCATTCTGCTCATGTAATTTCTTCAACTCAATTCTTCTTTTCTTTCTTCTTGGTTTCTCCTCTGGTAATTCTTTCTTCCTCTTAGCTACAATAGTAGCAACTTTTCCCGTGTGGCTTTGTTTCTTCTAATTTTCCTCTGCTATGTTGTTAGATTTTTAAATTATCCATTTCAAGAGATTGAAAAATTATCCATTTTATAATCTGCCTTTTTTAAAAAAGTTCTGAGACCTTAAGCAAATCAACATTTTACACCCCAGTTCCTTCCTCTGTTAAAGAAAAGGGTTGGATTAAATGATTTCTAAGTTCCAGCAGCCCTTTAACTGTTGTATACCTATTACAGAGCTAGATACTCTGTGGAAAATATACTTGAAGAAATGATGGTAATCTTCAGATGCTTGAACAACTAATATGTGGAAGAAAGTATAAAATTTTTCTGTGTAACTCCAATAAGGAGAATAGGTTCATTTGGGGGAAGGGGTGTGGAGTTAATAGTGGGGCATTATCTGGTTGTGCCTAAGGAGCTTTTTTGGGGAAAAATAGACTATTGAAAGATTTTGATTTCCTCTTACCATTTTTTTTTATGATCTTTTGCTCCTCACTTAGGAGTTTTGGCCTCTGGCTCTTCAAGGCAGGGAGACTGAGTTTTCTGTTGAGTCCTGCATGACACTGACAGGTTTTGCCCTCAGACTAAAAACCATAAGCATGGAAAACTCAGTGTCATTTTTGCCAACTATCAACATCCCTCCATTAGGTTTTTAGTTGCTCTCCTCATTTTCAGATCGCTGCTTTTATTTCTTATCTATTTTATAGCTGTTACCTGCGGGAGGATGGGTCTAATAGGAGCTACTTGATGCTACTAAAAATGGAAAATTATAAAGTTTCTTACTTGGTCAGGCACGTGTTATTTGTTGCTCCCATTAGTTTGATAAAATGAATCAAATGGTTTTATAGGGCAAATTAGAGCAAAAGATCAAATATATATTAATTATAATATTTTTAAATAAATGACTTTGTCTCCTGCATTTTCAGCATGACAAGAGTTCTACAGAGGAGGAGATGGAAGTGGAAAAGATGAAGTGTAAACTCCAGGAGAAGGAGGCACTAATTAGCAGTTTGCAAGCCCAGCTGACCCAGGCACAGGCAGAGCAAGCTGCACAGGTGTGTAGTGCACCACTTCATGTCATTAAGTTAACAATCCACCAAAAGCCTTGGATTATTATATGACAAAGATTTTTTAGGTGCCCAGTGATATTTATTCCTGTTATCTATCAATTTCCTTACTTCCTTCTTGCCTTTCTTTCCCTCCCTTCCTTCCCTTCCTTCTTTCCTAAGTATGATAATTTTATTAGACTCTAGTATTTGCCATTCTTGGTTGATGTTTATAGATACCAAGTATGCTTTTTGATATAGTTTCACATTTTTATTTCAGAAGACTTTCCTTGAATTATATAGCTTATTGTATTTGGTCTCTTTTCTTCATTAGGGTATTCTTTAAGCTATATGTTTCATCTTTGATTTATCTTTAATATTTGTCACTTTGTTTCATTTTATTTATATCTCTTTTTTTCATTTTATGTTTCTTCTTTCATTTAAGGCAGTGGTTCTCAACCTTCCTAATGCCACGACCCTTTAATACAGTTCCTCATGTTGTGGTGACCCCAATCATAAAATTATTTTCGTTGCTACTTCATAACTATAATTTTGCTACTGTTATGCATCGTAATGTAACTATCTGATATGCAGGATGTATTTGCTATCTAGTTGTACTGTCCCTTTCTATGTGAGAGACATTTTCATTTATTTGTTTATTTTTTTGTGAGAGACATTTTAAAAATGTTGTTATTGCTTTTATCTTCCTGAAAAATAGTTTGATAAACATTCTTTAAAAGCTGCAATACATGCATTTCCTTTTTGTGTTAAGAGGTAGTTAGAAGGATATTGGTAGGTTTTTAGGGCGAATAAAAAAGGGAGGTGAAAGAATTAAGAGTGCTAAATAGTTTAATTAAATAATTTTTTTCCTTCTGTGTCTTCAGTTTGATAAAAGTTCAACAGAGATGGAAGAATTTTCAGTAATGAAGCAACAGCTCCAAGAGAAGGAGGAACTCATTAGCACTTTGCAAGGCCAGCTGAGCCAGACACAGGCAGAGCAAGCTGCTCAGGTAGGTTGGAATGTACCTCATAATTGTGGGAATAAAGAATCATAAAAATCTAATGGGTTATTACATGACAAGTCAATTCAGACACTCACTTTTAAAACTGTAGTAGATGAAAGTATAAAGCTAGAGTTTTACACTAGAAATGAAAAGGTTGTGGTAGAAGAAGAGTTAGAACATTATTTGCCTTGATGAATTTTCCATAAACTAATTGATATCTGTTTCATAGTTTTCCAGGCCCAGATATTTGATTTTAATAGCACCCAGAGATTCAGTCTCTTAGGGATGGGTTCATGCTAAGTTCAAAATAGACTGATAGGTAAACTAAAAGAAATACACACGATTAGATCCATTCTTTCCTTTTAATAAAATCTTAGTGAGAAGTTAAATTATAATCAGAAGATTACTTAGTGAGTATGTAATGAGAAAGTGGTATAGTTTATGTGGTTTAATATTAAATGGAACTCTAGTATCTAGTGACATTCTTCATACCTTTTTTCTTCTACTAGGACCAGAATGTTTGGACTGGTGTCCTCAACTCTTTCTCTCTGATTATTGTTCTAAATTTCCAGTTTTACCACCTACCGCTATATTTTTTCTTTGGGAATGCTTTTGACTCCTGACACATTTCTTTTTTTCCTGAAGTGCCTTTGCAGCAGATGTTTACTTTATTGATAGCTTGCAGTATTAGTGGTGCCTTCTCTCTCTGGATGGTCTGCTGCTGTGTATATAGTTTAAACTGCATATCCTGAAATCCTTACTTTTACCTATTAGCTTTTATTGTGTCCTTTTCATATATAAGCACTATATGCAATTTAGGATGAAAAATACAAAGCATAAATTTACCGATGAGTGGCTTAAAACATGGAAAGCCAAGATATATAAACATATTAACAAATCCATCATAATGCAAGTCATTCCAAGTAAGTGCATAGCAACAGCAACACAGCCTGAAAGTATTTTGGAGAGGTGAAGGTGGTTACTTTGAGTGTGATGAGTTCATCAGAAACTTAGGCAAAATTGTGATGGATAAATAATGTAATATTCTTTTTTAAAAAAATATATTTTATTGATTTTTTTTACAGAGAGGAAGGGAGAGGGATAGAGAGTTAGAAACATCAATGGGAGAGAAACATCAATCAGCTGCCTCCAGCACATTCCCTACTGGGGATGTGCCCACAACCAAGGTACATGCCCTTGACCGGAATCGAACCTAGGACCCTTGAGTCTGTAGGCCGACGCTCTATCCACTGCTCCAAACCAGTCAGGGCGATAATGTAATATTCTTGACAAGGTAGGGGAAGGTGTTCCATTTAAGGAGAATGGTATGAGCAAAGTCTCAGAGAGGAAAAAGACTATGGTACATTTATGGGAAAGGATGTGTATATACTTTTGACTAATGAGGGGACTTCAGGACCTATACACTTGAAACATAGAATTCCAAGTTCATAGTGATGTCAGAATTCAGATAATCACAAAAATTTTGACGATCTTTTCTTACCTAAAAGGAAAGCCAAGGCCAAGTCAAGGTGTCACGAATTGAGAACTCAGCAATAGTTAAGGACCAATGCAAAATGGACTCCTAAAAGCTGGTGGGCGTGCTCAACCGGAGATCTTAATGAAATGAATAAGCAGGCACACACACATGTGTGTGCAAACACATGCGTGCACACACACACAAAACCTCAAAACAGCGCTGATATTGAGCAGCTCACAGTCAGTCGATATATTTTTATTTCATTCTATTAAGAGCCAGTTACAAGTGAGGATGATCTAGAACTCTTCAAATAATGACAACTCAAAAGAGCTATCTGGGGAGGTAAAGTGGATTGGGAAATACACAAAGTTCTTTGGTAGAAGCAGTTCTTTGAAAATAAGTCTAGAAAGAAAGATTCATATTCTCTGAGAATCCTGAATAAAAAATCCATTAGTTTGAAGTTTGACTTATAAGAATTTCATTGAAACTTTTCGAGCATGACTATAATATTGAAAGAAGTGTCTAGGGCTTAACAGAAATCTAACTTCACTTTGTATGTTTAATATTCTAACCTCCTTGAAACTTTAAAAAATATGTAACTATTGAATACTTAAACATTTCTAGCAACCATGCAAATATGATTTTCTATCAGAATTTCTGTTTAGGGTGACTTCTGAATTTGATAAGAGGCTTTCTGTCACATTTGGAAGTTACTGTCAGGCCTGCCTTTCTTCCAACATTATCAGCTTTGACATTCAAACTTTAATTAGAAGAACCTGTTATTTATCAGTTCTTAGTGTCAGTCTTTGGAGAATAGCTTATGAGTTTTGTTTATGATATTTGGGGAGTGTAACTTGTATAGTTTCTCTGGTGTGTCTTTAGTTGAGTTCCATGCAGCAGGTGGTCCGGGAGAAAGATGCCCGCTTTGAAACACAAGTTCGTCTTCATGAAGATGAGCTTCTTCAGTTAGTAACCCAGGCAGATGTGGAAACAGAGATGCAACAGGTGTGTTGCTAAAACTTAGTAGAATGACTGTCACTTTGGTTAACATTTAGTTAAATTGTCACAGCCATTTTTTTCACCATCACCCACTGCTCTTCACATGGTCTTAGCGTGCTCCTTAATTGGCTTCTTTTTGGTGTCCTTGTCTTCTGTTGCATATTGATTATTTATTTTTTTCTTATCCTTACCTTGCCTCTTTAACCAGGTTGTTGGTACTCAAAAGCTGAGTTTAATTGGCAAATGTATGTGGTAGTCAGATATTGGTTTCCCTTTGGTTTGCTGATCATAAGCTATTACCTATGTGCATTAAAAACCTGATCCCAAGCTTCAAATCAATGAAGCCAGTTTTAAATTTTCAAAAATTAAATTCAAATAGGATTGATTTTGAAGCCATGAAGTCTTTCATCAAGTCAATTATTTAAAAAAAAATTGTATTGACTCTCTTTTGAAAGTTGGCTTCCTTGATTTTGAGCTTTTCACCTACTAACTCGAAGGTATTTGTTTCCATTTAGTGTGTAGTACGGTGTGGTACCTAACAGGACTCCAGTGGCCTCTCATGATTGATCCATTTATTATTTTGAGTGAAAATTTTTTCTCAGTTCTAAGCAGTCCTTCAGAATACACCACTAAGGTTTCAGAATACGACACTTTTTAAAGTAGAATATTAATGTATACATGTATCGTAGATTAATTCGTTCAACAACTGTTTATTGAGTGCATGTCCCATGCATGACGCTAGAAGGAAAATGGTTCTTGCTTGCAGAGAATGTTTCCTTTGGTGAGTGAGATATATATGTACCTGTGTTATTTAGGTACAGGACATTGACTGTATAATTTTAAAAAGTGGATGTGTGTCATTTTCTTTAATTATTAGAAAGGCTCCCTAACTCAGGCACTTGCTTGCGTCTCAGTTTGGTGGTTGTCAGTGCTCTGGAAGAGACCTTTTTTGAGATTCTTTCTTGCTGCTGGTTGGGGAGCATGGCATGCTGGTGTCCCACTCTTTAATCTGTCATCCTCAACATCCAGAAATCTTAAGTGCACAAATCTACATGACATTTTGAAAGGTAAGCAGATAATAGTGCTCACGTGTTAGCACATTATGTCTAAAATGTGTTCTTGTCAGAAACTGCGGGTGCTGCAGAGGAAGCTTGAAGAGCATGAAGAAGCCTTACTGGGCCGTGCTCAGGTTGTGGACCTGCTGCAACAGGAGTTGACCGCTGCTGAACAGAGAAACCAGGTACTGCCCTCTGATCTCTACTGCCTGCCTCGGCACTACTGATTTCTACTTTAGTTTGTCAGGCAGCAGGTATAAGATTTTGTTACAAGTTTTCAGAGAATTGATGGCATTTATTCATTCTTTCAACAAACTCCCTGTGGTGGTGATGCATTGTAAGCAAAACAGATACAGTACAGGTTTTTTTCCCCTTGTGAAACTTACATTTAACATGTATTTTTTAATTTAATATTTACTATATAGCGTATCTCTTTTCTTACTTTATTTTTATTGTTGACACTATTATAGATATGCCCATTTCCCTTCCCCACCCCCCGCTTTTGCCCACCTCCACCCAGCTCCCGCCCCCCTTCCCTCTACCCATCACTACACTGTTGTCTGTGAGCTATGCATATGTGTTCTTTGGCTAATCCCTTCTTCTTTCATCCAGTACCCCCTTCCCACCTCCCCTATAACTTATATTTCACATCTTTCTTTGCTGTTCTTTTCCTTTGTGACTTTAGACCTAGTGTCTTACTTTCTCTAGAATGTCATATGTTCCTCTGGTGATTCTTTTCTATCTGTTTACCTCTTCTCTGTCTTGAATGATTCTTGTGCTTTATGTACTGTCCCTTCTTTGTTTTTGCTGGTTGACTTTCTGTTGGATTGAATTAATCCCACCATTTTGTAATATTCCCTTGAATCTAAAGGTGATCAGGGATGCTGATATTCTAAGATCTTAAACTCAGGTATTCATTCCATGACTATAACCCACCTTGTTGTTCCCTTTCTTAGACTTTCCTAATCTTCCTTCTCATCAAGGTGCCTTGATCCTTCAGTTTGTTCCTTTAGTATTATTAGTTCCTTTTGGCCTCTCTCTCTTGCCTCTCTCTCTTGCCTGTCCATGTTCGACTATTTTGGCTATTCTTCTACCAGCCCTTGGATTCCTTGTGTCTCTGCCCTATACATTCAAAAAGCCACATTGTAATGTGGAATCAGTGTCACACTTCAGTTCTCTTCTTGTTCCCATGGGTGCAGATGCTGTGGAGAAAGTCAGGCATCTCCTTTCTTCTTAATTTTTAACTCTTTTAAAGAAGACTTTCTTGCATAGAAACATTCCCTTATCTCCAATCCTAACAAAAGCCATATCCTGACACTGAGGCCCCTCTCTGGTTGTCATCAGATAATCAGGTTCAAATCCGAATTATGTCACTTCCTAGATTGGTACTTTATAGATGTTTGCATATATGTGACTTTTGGTAAATTTCCCTCCTTCTCTGCTCCTGTTAATACCTTTTAAGTATCTCTTTTGTGGTGTCTATAATTTTGCATTATAATGATCTAAGTGTGACTCTCCCACTGAACTCTGAGTTCCTTGAAGGCAGGGACTGGATTAATTAATTTATTTATTCATTCATTGTTTTTTGAGTACCATGTACTCAAAATACTATATACTGTAATATGTGCTAGAGAGCAATGATGATAAAACAGATACAGTCTCTTTCTGTATTGATTTTATTTTGTATTGGGAGAGACAGAAATTAAAAGACAATGACTCAAATAAATAATACAATTAATGGCACAAATAAATACAAACTGTCAAAAGTATCAAGATGCAAACATTGAGGGTCTTACGCAGTTGTAGGTTTGGTGCTGAGTGTCTAGCCCCTGCTTCACCCAGAAGAGGCACTTCCCTTTGCTTATTGAGATGAAAGAATGAATTTATGGTTCATGAGACTTTGTCTTTTTTTCTTAGGTTCTCTCTCAGCAGTTACAGCAGATGGAAGCTGAGCATAATACTTTAAGAAACACTGTGGACACAGAAAGACAGGAGTCCAAGATTCTGATGGAAAAGATGGACCGTGAAGCGGCAGAGAGAAAATTATCCTTTCATAACCTGCAGGAAGAAATGCGTCATCTACTGGAACAGCTCGAGCAAGCCCGTCAAGCGCAGGCTGAACTTCAGTCCCGGTACAGTGCTTTGGAGCAGAAGCACAACACAGAAATGGAAGAGAAGACCTCTCACATTTTGAGTCTTCAAAAGATTGAGCAAGAACTACACTTTGCCTGTGATGCTCTAAAGGATGAAAATTCAAAGCTTCTCCAAGAGAAGAGTGAGCAGGCACTTCATTCAGCCCAGGCCATGCAGCAGCTGGAAGGTCAGTGATTGATTGCTTTTGAGGCTCACGGTCCAGAACTGGGGTGCTCCAACTTCAGAATTTTAGGGTGAATGGCATCATTTGCTCAAACCAATTGAATCAATGGAAGGATTAAGAAAGATATCTCTTCTGAACTATTGGTTGTGTTTCTCCTGTCTCTGATGAAAATTATAATCTTGCTTAATACTTTAATTGTACTAAAAACTATTGATAATTATGTGTCAGATATTTAAAGGAGTGCTATGTGAAATATGACTGGGGTCTGAAGGGTTCAGTGACTGAATTGAGTAGGGTTTGAATTAATTTGTAGATAACTCAGGCCAGATCTAGGTGCGTAGGTAGGGGGACATGGATCTGAATGCTTTTCTTATAATTGAAAATTTCTTTTTAAAGAAAAATTTTATCCTTGATGAAGGTTTAAGAAAACATTTTTTGAAAAATGTTATTAAAATAAGATGCCTTTAATTTAGTTTAATTCTAATAGAATGGCATATATATACATAAAGGAGAGAATTAAGTTGAAGATCTAATTGAAGAACTGAACATTAACTAGAGAGCCTTGAGGTGCATAACATGGGAACGGTGTGTTACAAGCACACTGCCCTCTTAAATGAACCATATTCATGTTTAAAACTGCTATAAAATCTCCATGGGTTTTATAACACTTCCGTGAAGAGTAAAGACATAAAACAAAAAATGCCACGTAGGCCTGTTTTATTTTACCTTTGGAGCAAGTGGCTTACTGAGGATGCCTTTTGGTCCTTGAGATCATTTAAACAGTTTTAAAAAATGTTGTCATTGGCGGCATAATTGTAATTAAGAAAACTAAACAGCATATAATGCACCCCTAGAAAATAATAACTCAACTAAGTTTCAGACTTGAGGCAGAGATCATTTCTATTTATTTTCTTTTCCTTAGATCAACTTGAACAAAAATCCAAGGAAATTAGCCAATTTCTAAATAAACCAACTTTGCAGAATGATGAAACCGCAACTCAGACTTCTTTCCCAGATATTTATAATGAGGGTGCACAGGTAATTAAATGTACATTTTCTGTGAATATGGTCTATTTGTGTTTGGGTGTTCTAATGAGAATTTATTCCAGAAGGCAGCATAACAAGCCTTCTGTCTTTTAGGCCTGATAAAATGCTTTTTGGAAGGAAAGACATTAATTTAGTGTCTCAGCAACAAGTAATGAGAAAAAAGTAGATAACAAGCACCATGATCTCAGGAGCCCTTCTGAGTCTAAGATGTTCAAAGTCTGTATTGGAGAGTAATCATTTCTTTTTCAATCTATAATCAGTTTTCTTAGTTGAGAAGGCCATTTCATTTTTGGTAGGCTGAGATTTGATCAGGTTGAATGCATGCATTTCAGTCTAACCAAATTTATTAGTGTATTATAGAAATCAAAATGTTCCTATTAATTAATTAACAGTAAAACATTTAACTACCACGTGGCCATTGATTGGCCAGTATTTTCTTTCTTCCTTCTATAAAAATTTTTGTTGGAAGTTAGGTTATAATCACAAGAAGTCTGCTGATTGAGCATGTACAAAAGGAGTTAGTTTGATGATCTTAAGTAGGTAGTGTCAAACGAGGATACTTGGATTCATTCATCTCCATGTATAAAGATAAGAATATTTCTTTCCAAACTGACAGACATATTGGCCAGCAGAGTCCCATATTCCCTGGCAGTACTGTGCACTGATAAAAACTTCTGCTTCCTGGTTTCTAGCATGTAGGCTTTCCAATCTCTTCTATTCTTTCATTCTCAACTTTTTTCTCCAATGTTTTGTTAAGACATTTTAAATAGTTCAAAAAAATTGAAAGAGCATGAGTATACCAATATCTAGATTCTGTCACTAATATTTTATTGTATTCGCTTTAACCAAATTTCTATTTATCAATCCAATGACTCATCTTAATTTTTTTACATATTTTATGGTAAGTTGTATACATTTTTCTCTAAATATCTCAGCATGCATGTTATTGACTAGATTTTAATATTTGTTTATAGTTCTTTTGAGGATTTACAAAACATGAAATGTAGAAATATTAAGTATACCATTCATTGAGTTTTGGTAAATGCATATACATGTGTTATTCAAATCCTTAACAAGATATATTATTATGATAGTATCCTCATACCCTTTTTTTTAAAGTTGGGGTTACATTGGTTAATAAAATTAAATAGTTTTCAACTCATACCATTTTGCAGTCAATTCTACCCTTCTTCTCCAAAGATAATCAGTGTTCAATTTTTCACTGTAGAATGATTATGCCCGTTTTACAGCATCATATTAATGTAACCACATATATGTGCTCTTTTGTGTAAATCTTCTCTCTTTCACTAAACATATTTTGAGATTCGTCCATCTTGTTCTATATGTTATAATTTATTATTTTATGTTGCTGAAAAGTATTGTATTCTATTTTATGAATATACCTGCATTTTCCTTTTGCATGATTGGGCTATAATTTTTGTGCACTGGGCCTCTAGTTTATAAACGAAACACAAGCGAAAAACAATTGTGGCTCTTCTTCCTTTCCTAAGGGCTACATATTACTTTGCCTATGTTCTTCCTTGAGAGCTTCTCTTTATGTTCAGTCTCCTGGAGAGTGACCTGGTTATCAGGTGGCATTAATCTAATTTTGTGATGTTATGTATTTGTGGACTTGAAGATGTTCTTTCCTATGCAATAGACTTGGGATTTCTGTCTTTGTAATCTAAGCTTCAGTTTTACATTAAAAAAACCAATGAACTAGAAGCTTGTGTGAAATATTTTTTCTTTCTAGAAAAATATATTCTTTAATAATTAAGCAGTAAGTAGATGCTCTTTTTTAAAAGATATATTTTTATGTTGCTTTCAGAAAGGAAGGGAGAGGAAGAGAGATACAGAAAACATCAGTGATAAGAGAGAATCATTGATCGGCTGCCTCCTACATGCCCTCTACTGGGGATTGAGCCCACAATCTGGGCATCTGCTGTGACAGGGAATCGAACCATGACCTTCTAGTTCATAGCTTTATGTTCAAACACTGAGCCATGCCATCTGGACAGTAATGATACTTTTAACATTTTTATGGCTGAAGAACTTTTAGAAGACAAAAATACTTGAGGCTATCGGCACTAGTATGAGAGTTTTTCACCGGAAATAATTAGTTGTTTTTCTACAATTTAGGTGGTCACTGAGGAGAATATTGCCTTTTTGCAGAGGAGAGTGGTAGAACTAGAGAAGGAAAAGGGGGCCTTGCTCCTTAGTTCCATAGAACTGGAGGAACTGAAAGCTGAGAATGGTATGTAAAAATGAAAACCATAATTCTATCTTCTTAACCCACAAGTGCTTCTACTTTTACCGTGATATGTATATAATATATAGATTCTCTGATTATTTGATAATAGAGATCTTACTTAGATAGCTGAGCAGGTGATTATTGAAGATAGGATTAACATAATTTAAACAATTTAAACACAATACTAGTATTTACTATAACTTTTTGCAGCATGAGTTATAAATGCTGCAGGATGTCTGTATTATATTCACTTTTGAGTACTCAAGGACTGTTACAGAAAAAATGGCCTAAATAGAACTTGAATAAGATGATGAATTTTTAAATAGAAAAAAATGAAAAAAGAACAGAAATGTCTGGTAATAAATTTGTGAGATGAGGTAATAGAGATCAGTATAAATAAAGGTTCAAAGGTAGAAACGATTTTGGGTTTTATTCATGCTATACTACCTGAGAACCCTATACTTATCCTTAAGGCCTCAGCTACAGTGTTACCTTTTTGATACCCCAAAGTTGGGTTAAATGCATTTTGGTGCTTTGGTAACATCCTTGCATTCCTTTAACATAATATTAAAATAATTTGTTTATGTTTTATACTATTTGCTCTTCAAAGATGAAGGTAAGCTATTTCCGAACATGGGGCCATTTTTGTTGTTCTTTGTTTTACCTTTATCAACTAGAATAGTATCTGTCAAATAGTAGCTGCCAAATAAAGTTTTGTTGGATTGAACTAAATTTAGCATTTTATTCTGTAGGAATGTGTGTGAATAGTTTATTAAGGATGAAGACATACCTTCTCTCATTTATCAACCACTTCACAAGGACCTTATGATTTTAGTAGCATGTAGTTAATGCTTTACTGGTCTGTTTTATACTGATTAACTAATATGCTATGTCTTGAGTGAAAATGAATACCAAGTAAAGTTTGTCTCATTTCTTAAATGCTAAAGCCAATATTTCCACTTTAATCATGTTATAGTTCCACTTAGCTCTAAACTGGGGGTTATTCCTTTATTAGGCTACTAGAGGCCTGGTGCATGACATTCATGCACTGGGGGGCAGATCCCTCAGCCTGGCCTGCACCCTCTTGCAGTCCGGGACCCCTCGGGGGACATTAGCCTGCTGCCTGCCTGCAGGGAGTGGGCCTAAGCCAGCAGTTAGACATCCCCTGAGAGGTCCTTAGCACTGCCATGGAGGCGGGAGAGGTTCTCACCACCACCACTGTGCTTGCCAGCTGTGAGCCCGACTTCTAACTGAGCAGCGCTCCCCCATGGGAGTGCACTGACCACCAGGGCGCAGTTTCTATGTTGAACTGCCCCCTGGAGGTCAATGCGCACCATGGCAACCGGTCGTCCAGTCAATTTACATATTAGCGTTTTATTATATAGGATTCCCCCCATTGTTCTCACCACAAATTTAACACTTTGTTCAACCCACTCAAAGCACTTCTTTGAGACCTATCCATAATGCTTATTTTGCAGTTTTACAAACAATACCTATCATTGTCATGCAGCTCATTATGGTTTAGAGGTACTACATGCGTTCTATTCTCCTTGCTCTTTCCTGCAGAGATCACTAATACAAAAAAGAAAAAAAAAGGATTTTTTGTATTAGTTTTTCCATCTGGTCTCATAGGTTACCTTTGCTTTATGCATCATGTTCTGCTCACCTCACCCTTTACACTCTTTTACCACTGTGCCCCTTCCTCAAGTAATCTTGTGAAGTGTCAACATATTATATGACTTAAATTTGTTTCATGAATGTTCACTCATTCAGCAAATTTTTATTGCCAGGCACTAATCTAGTTGCTAGGGATGCTCTGAACATATTAGAAGGGAAGATAGGCCATAAACATATTTCTAAATAAGAACATTTCAGAGAGTGATAAATCTATATATATAAAATCCTAAGTGACCATTACCACTGGACAATCGGCTGGGAGCTATGATGCTCACTGACCACCAGGAGGCAGATGCTCAATGAAGGAGCTGCCCCTGGTGGTCATTGAACTCCCACAGCCAACCTCCTGTGGCCAGCCAACCTCCTGTGGCCAGCTGACCTTCCATGGTCTCTCCTTCTGGCCGGCCGGCCCCGATTGGCCCCGATCAGGACTAAAAGAGGCAGCCCCGATCAGCCCTGTTCGCTGGCGAGAACAAGGGACCCCACCTGTGCACAAATTTGTGCACTGGGCCTCTAGTTGCATTATAATAGAACATGAGATAGCACTCAGAAGACTGGATTCTGATTTTAGTACTCTATGAACCAGCTGTATCTAGGTCATGACATTTCTTTGTTTCCTTATGGTCATTGAGGAGATTTGGATAGCTCTCTTCTAGTGCTAAAATTTGATATCTTTATGAACACATAAAGATCATTCAGGACATTATAAATGCTATACTAATACAAGATGTTTATGAATACAGTAGGGTTATGGATAAATTAAGGCAAATTTATTGCCCTAGAAGTCTCAACTTATTTTTACAGAAATAGCTGCTTCTTATCACATGCTCGGATTCCTTTTACTTTAAAGCCTCCATTTTCTATAATAATAAAAGCATAATACGCTGATTAGACTGGACGACCTTTCAGACTAAGCCGTTGCACTGCAGGGACCGAGGTAGAGGCAAGCCACCACGGCGGCAGGGATTGAGCCTCTTGCGCGAGTTTTGTGCATTGGGGCTCTAGTTTATTAAATTTCACTCGGGTTATTATTGTCACCTAGCAGTAGGTGGGAATACCTGCTATTTTCTTGCAATTTCTATCTGATACCTGCTCTTTTCTTACCATTTCTTTTTAATAAGCCTTTTCTCTCCCAAACTACTTTTATCTGTTTCTTTCCTCTTGATTATTTCATGCATCTCAAATAGCCTCACACATAAAATCATGCCTCAGGATTTTTAATCACTTTACCTATATCTCCTAAGGATATTTATTTTATGACTTTCAGAAAAACTATCTTCTCAGATTACTCTCCTGGAGGCTCAGAATAGAACTGGAGAGGCAGATAGAGAAGTCAGTGAGGTAAGTGATGCATTCTTAAAATAACCAGAATGTGAACTAGATCACGAGGATTAAGTTTCAAACCTAAGCATTTCTGCCATTTTCTAATGTTGACAGAGAATTACGTTACCTAGAAAGTTAGATCTGTTTGAGAAATTCAGTGGTTATTATTTCCCATATACTCTCATTTGTTTCTGAATATTTGGATTTTTTAATTTGTCCTGAACAAATAAAAACAGATTTGATAACCCATTTCTCATAATGGGTTATTATTTATCTCAACTTCTTTGTCCATCTCAAAACAGTTTCTCAGTAAAGTTCTCCGATAAACTCCCTAGTTCACCCCCCCAATCAGTTGGCACAGTTTCACTTAAGATTATATTAAAAAGGTATTTTTAGATGATGTTGCTTTTTATAACCTGAAAATTACTATAATAAATGTGTGAGTCCTTAATATTCTGTTGACATAAGATTACTGTTAGCTGGTGTTTTATTAGCTATGTTTTGTTTTTTCAATCAATATGTCAATAATAGAGTCATAAATGGCCTTGAGAAATAATGTAACTTCTGAACAGAAGTGTCTGCTTGCTTATTGTATTAAAGTTCTCCAGAGAAATAGAACTAATGGATATATATATATATCAGTAGACTTTATATATATATATATATATATATATATATATATATATATATATATAGAGAGAGAGAGAGAGAGAGAGAGAGAGAGAGAGAGAGAGATTTATTTTTATTTTTATTTTAAGGAATTAACTCACACAATTGTGGAGGCTGGCAAATTCAGAATATACAGGTTAGGCCAGCCGGCTGGAGATCCAGAGAAGAGTTGAAGTTCAAATCCAAAGGTAGTCAATCTGCTGACAGAATTCCCTCTTTGGAGGAGAACATTCTCTTTTCTTTCTTTTTTTGAGCGGGTGGGTTTTAAGGCCTTCAACTGATTGGGTGAGACCCACCCACATTATAGAGAATTATATGCTTTATTCAAAGTCTACTGATTTAAATGTTAATCTCACCCAAAAATACCTTCACAGAAACATCTAGAGCAGTGGTTCTCAACCTTCTGGCCCTTTAAATACAGTACTCATGTTGTGACCCAGCCATAAAATTATTTTTGTTGCTACTTCATAACTGTAATGTTGCTACTATTATGAATAGTAATGTAAATATCTGATATGCAGGATGGTCTTAGGCGACCCCTGTGAAAGGGTTGTTTGACTGTCAAAGGGGTTGCAACCCACAGGGTTAAGAACTGCTGATCTAGAGTAATATTTGACCAAGTGTAACCTAGCCAAGATGGCAATAAAATTAACCACCACAATTATATTCAGTGCCTTTTCATGGGGCCATTGGTGCTCTGTTCACAAAATTGTCAAAAGGAATTAAATTTTGAAAATTGTAGTGTTACATGAATACTGACAGAGTAAAAATAAATTTTGTTTGGCCAGGGGATGCTTAATGTTTTAAGATGGTTAGTAGTGGCTAGTGAGAACAAGATAATTTAGCTCAGAAAAGAACAAATAAGAAAGATGGGAATCTGTTCAGAAGAAAAGAAATAAAAACAAAACAACCAGAAGGGAG